>PVKM010010213.1:0-35315 GCA_004027735.1 Carollia perspicillata | reverse complement strand
ACTACTTATTCCCTCTTGGCGTCGACTTAGAGATAACTACCCAGTTTTCCTGTATTTAACTGGCTTTCTTAAAGTTGCATGAGCTATTTAAACATAAAACACCCTTTTGAATATAAGTTCCTTAAATATATCACCATGGGTTTCTAAGTAGACTTCCTTTCATTTTTGTCCTAAACATTCCTTATACCAGTTCTTGTTCTTTCATAGAAAATCCAGAGATTCCCATGATATTGGTTATTTTCACAACTTCTCTTTTGTCCAAGCACCCAGACTGGCAGAAAGATACACTGTGTCCTTCTCCTCACTCTCCTTTATAGGCTTTGAAGGAAGTTTTCTAATTATAGCTTCTCGTTGAAGGTATCTTTCCACCCACTCCACCTTTAGTAGGGTTGAAATGAACAAAGGTCACTCAAATGAGAACAAACAGAAGCTATTTATTTAGAGATTGCTATAGCAAAGGAGTTAGCCAATATCACTTGGCTTTGGTAGACAAGGGAATGGGAAAACTTATAATGAAATTAAGGGGCAATGTCAAGTATACTTAGATGGGAGTTGTTGGTATTTTATGTGACTGGTTTGTCCAGTGTATTTGAGTTTCTCTGGTTCTGCTGCAATTATTATTCCTACATTAGGAGACATTTTAGGTCATAGAATGTCAGATAAAGTGCAAAGATCTTTATCTGACGTATACATCAATATAGTTGACAAGGCAAAAGTATATCCAGAGAAAATACAACTTAAGAATAGAGGAGTCCTAAGGAATGTCAAAGAGTGGTCCATCTGAAGTGCATCTAATTTTAACATTCCATTTGCAAAGTAGGCCTCTCCCTATTAAATTTGCAGGGATCTTATCATAGAACAGAAATAATTGTTTCTTTTTTTTTTCAGTAAAATTGCAAAGATTATATTTAAAGGACAGGAAATGGGGAAAACTTCCGTAGCATGTTTGGTCAGAGGGAGAGGTTTAGCCAAGATGGCAGAGTGAAGGCGGTAGGGTTTCATGAAGAAGTAGCCCCTGTAACTAGCAGGAATCAGTGAGACTAACCATCCATATTTATAGTTAATTCACCTTGAATATTGGAGGGTGAGGTGTGCTTTCCTTTCTTAGAGTAACTTCACTGATCAAAATTAAGAAGTTTTTATTTATTTTGGGTTTTCTTTCAGAAGATCGTATAATTTTTTCCGGTTTCCCTTCTACTTACAACATATAACTAAGTTATTGTCAGTAACTGGGCACTAGAAAATTGGCCACATTGTTTTGGATCTCAGGGCTATATATATATTTTTTTGTTTTGTTTTTCTCTATTTTTTTCTAAAGTCTTTCCAGAATCTCTGTCAGGTGTTATAATTCAGAAGGGGACCATTTCCCACTGTAATTTCATCTTCAGTTATATCTCCAATTATAGCTTTAGTGTCATTGACTAAATGACACAAAATAACTCTTTAGATCAGGACCATTTTTTTAACTCTCAAATTTTATTAAAAATCCTCTAGTCTACCAAAAATTTCCAAAGTTTTATTTTCTGTGTTTGCATGAGTAGTCATGATTTAATGAATTCTTACTGGAAACTTCTCAGATATATCTTTGAGGAAACTTTGTCTTATTTTGGGGTGATATTTTGATCCTCAGATTACTGCGGGGAAAGTGACTATGTAGCTCCCTTTTTGTGTCCATACAATCAGCTTTTGCCACCCAGGAATTAGCATCTGAGGTTCCAACCAATATGTGCATAGGATAGACCAGGGTACTTAAATCTAGGTCGAAAGCATTCAAAATAATTCTAAATCCATCTTTGCTTGTTTTAGCTGGATTTATAGAATTCCTTAAGCATAGCACTTAATTCAGCTCAGGTTCAGGATTTAAAATCTATAGGTGACCACATACATGGCTTGCATGAGAGATGAATATTTAGAGGTAACTGACATTTGGGGGGTGATAGTTTGGGTGAATAATGGGAATGTGGAAAAGGAAAGAGAGGGAGAAGTAGGAGGAAGTAAAGAGGAGATGTTGGAAGGACAGGGAAAGAGGAAAAACTTTATACAAGGAGACAACTGGAGACAGAAAGGATTTACTAGGTAGATGGGTCAAACTTGTTGCTGCTTAATTTTATCATTAGCTTTGGACAAAGGAACTTTTAGTGAAGTGATTTTTGATTCAAAATTTTGTTTGGAGGATTCTGCATACCGATAAAAAATTCTATCCATGTGTCTAATAAATAGTATTCTATTTCTTGTCTAAGTTACCTCTTAAATGAATAATTTTGATCAAGTCAAATGTTCCCCAGACTAACCACTAATAATCTAAGTCATTCTTATTGAGGTTGTAACATTTACAGAGACAGATGCAAAGATTTGGATTACAATGAGAGTACATGTAAGAAGCATGGCGGGTTGCAATGTTTGGTTGAAAGCGATGTTGTGCGTTTTGTGAGTCAGGTCCACAACTTGATGGTTAGACTCCTCCAAAATCCGGTCCAATAGCCTGTGCCCCCTGGCTGACTGAAAACCGTGAGAATGCTTTCTCTAAATAAAAGTCCAACTGAATCACGGTGTGCTAAAATCTCAGGGAACCCCCAGTTATGTAAGCCACATTTTTATTCTATTAAAAAATACTAGAACTCAGAAAAGTAAAACATCTTTTCAAGGTTTGGAGCCATGATAAATTCTCTTCAACTACTAAATTGTTTTGCATCTCTAACAAAATAACAAGTTAACATATAATACTAATTCTTTGATATTCAATCACTAATTGAATAAGTCTTTGATGGGATTACTAAACAATATTTTCATGACATTAAAATGACACCCTGCTTAATATTTTTTTCTTTTATGAGAAGATTCTTTTTTTGTAAACAGAAACTCTTTCCAGGCAGTTTAATTTTATGTTGTTATTTCTAGTAGTCATTAGGACTTTATAAACTGCTACACTATTATTCAAGACCTATTGCTTGCTTTGTTAGTGGTTTCAAGATTCATGTTTTTGGTTTCTACTGTTCCTTTTAATTTAAAGAATTCTATGCTCTCCAGCCATAACTGATCATTGTGATCTTTTCTACTTAATAACTGTATGTTTACTTCTAAATCATATCATTCGATCTAATGTAATTTTGAATTCAGAGAAAAACAAAATAAAACAAGTGGTTTGTCATAGACTAGATGTTTGTCCCCTCTTCCCCAGTTTATTTGTTGAAAGTTAATTTCTGAAGTCATGGAATTTGGAGGTGAGGCCTTCAGGGAGGTGATTAAGTTTTGAGGTAATATCCCTCATAAATAGGATTAGTATCATTGTAAAATAGACCCCAGAAAACTCCCAGGCACCTTTCTTCCATGTGACTTTACAGGGAGAAGACGGCCATATATGAGGAAATGGGCCCTCACCAGAGACTGAATTTGCCAGTTGGTGACTTGATCTTGAACTTCCTAGCCTTCAGAATGGTGATAAATAGATTTCTGTTGCTTATAAAGCACATCACCTATGACATACTATGATAGCAGTGCAAATAGACTAAGACTGGATTATTTTATGGATAGCTTGGAAAATACCATCTTTGAAGAAGCTCTAATTACTGCATACTTTCCATAAAGGACTTCTGAGTCCAAGATTTTCCTCTGGAATTAACTCCTGTGAGTCCCATGGGGCAGCTTATAACCAATTTTTTACCCAAAGAATTCCATGTTCTTAGAAAAGTGCACACATGTTTTAAGTAGCCAAAGAACTTATACACATGACCCATGGACATGAACAAAGGTGTAGGGATGGCCTGAGGGAGTGGAGGGTTTTGGGTGAGAAGGGGCACAGGGGGAAAAATGGGGACAACTATAGTAGCATAATCAATAAAATGCAAGTAAAATAAATAAAATTATAACAACTATAAAGAAAAAAAAACATTGACACGATGGTCGTTAAGATCACAACATTCAGCATCTATGATTGTGTTGTCTAATAGTTAGCCATGAGCTACACATGGCCATCGAGCAGTTGAAATGGAGCAAGAAGAAATTGATGTGATGCAAGTATAGAGCACCTTCCCAATTTTGAAGACCTACTTTGAGAAAATAAAGTAAAATAGTCACTCATAATTTTATATTAATTAGATGGTGAATAAAATTGACTTGATATATTAGATTAAATTAAATATATTAAATTAATTTTGCCTATTTATCTTTATTTCTTAAATATGACTAATATAAATTTTCAAGATGCACATTTGTAGTTTGCACTATATTTCTATTGAAAAAGATTATCTATAGAATATTTAATAAGTGTGTAATATGCACAATATTAAGGCACGATAATACAATGTGGGAAGGCATGGAAATTGACTCAAAGTCTCTGTAGATCAATTTGGAAATATAGATTAAGAACCTTATATTATTCCTATTATTTAACATATTATTATGACTTACAAAACAGTCCCATAAGAAATAATCTGAAATTCAGATAGGAAATCAAGTGCATGAATGCTTGTTGAACCTTTGTTTATATTATCAACAAATGAAAAAAAATCTGATTTGTCCAATAAAAATAGGTAAATATATTATGTTTTTTCCTATGTTGACAGATTAAGAAGTCACTAGAATTAATGTTCTAATAAAATATTTACCATATACAAATGCTGAAAACTGTGATTGACAAGATATATATTTATATTATTTAAAAAATTTTAAAAAATTTGAAAGTAAGCAATTGTAGAAGGCAATCAAAATTTATGAAAAGATTTAAAACAATATAAAAATTGACAGCATCAGTTTTATCTAAAATTTATATGACAAATTAATTATTTTTATTTTAGTTGTTCAAGTATAGTTTTCTGTCTTTTACTCCCATCCCATTCCACCTCCCCCAGTGCTCCCCACCTCCCTCCCATTTCCACCCCCCTTAGTTTTTGTCCATGTGTTTTTTATAGTTGTTCCTGTGACCCATTCCCCTTTTCCCCTGAAATAAATTTTTAAACTTTTCTATTTTTTCAGTATCTTCAATTACAGATCTACCCGCACATCTATAGCTATATCTATTCTATATTTATCTCTACATCTACATATACACCTTTAAATATGGTCAGAAAAGAACTGTACTTATTATTTTTTATTAAAAGCAAATACTTTAAATGTGCCTATATTTAGTGGAAAGAGCAGAGGACCTTTGATCAGGAGAATTTAGCTGGTGGTTGTAAATCATAATACTTCTCCTATCTTTTCTTTCTTTATCTATAAAATGAAAGCAGAAAACAGAATTGATCTTCAGTTGAGATGTAACAGCAGTTGTGTCCCTTGTACCTACTCTCAGTGATCTCTCATTTACTGATCAGTTGGTGCCATGTAGTTACTGATGTTAAATATTTTAAATGTCACCAGTTACAATGTTTACCTTATTTAATTGTTGCAAGTAAAGATAAAATAAAATGATTAGCCCTTCAAAGTGTTTTGGACCTTCAAAATAGAATTATTATTATTATCAATATATTAATATATATTATTAATACAACCAATCTATTATTAATATAATAATAATTACAATACTAGATAGTATATATTAAGTAATCAATCTCTCTTAAGTGCTTCAGGATTTCAAAAACTGAGAGAAAAATACACAGCCTCATGGGGAGTCTGAGCCATGGCTGAGGATTGAGGAAAGGTGCTGGATCTTTGTATCCATTGTTTTTCCAGATTTGGAGAAAAATTTTAAATAGTAAGCTTAAACATTTTATCAAATTCAAAATGTTAGTTCAATAATTTAAGTAATCCCTTTGAACATCTTTTAAAATAATACCTATTTTTAACAAAAGGCAGCAAAACCCTTTTTCACTTTATAACACATTAGTAAGCTTTTTTACACAAAATCATTCATGTGACAAACCAGCAGTCTGTAATAGAGAGTAAAGGACTGTGATATACTGGAAAAGAGAGCAGCTGGGTGTTGGGAACTGGACAATGGCCACCCACGGGTATCTGAGAATTTCGGGCTATAAATGCTCCAAACACATTGCAGCAGAACTTTAGAGTCATTGCACTGTGAGCCTGGACACATCTGCTGAGTAATCATGATCTCAGGTCACACAAATCTTACTAGCAGCTGAGTTTGGGATTTCTGGTGCACAGTGTCAAGAGATAGCAGCATCACTGGCCAGGTCTTCCTTTAATCGTGTCAATATGGGATTTCTATTAGTTTTCAGTAAGCGTCAGGCATCAGGGCAGTGGGCTAATCACGATTCTAAGATTAGTTCTGGGGGCCCTGACTCACAGAAATCAAGATTTTGAGCATAAAATTTGGAATAACATTAAACATCGCCCATTCCAAACTTGGTTTTATTTTTTTAAAATATAAAAATGCAAATTTTAGTAGGTATGGTAAATTCTTCTAAAGGAAGTGTGAAAACTAACTTTTCTGATTTCCTGAAGCCATTCTATCTTCAAGAGAGAATAGGTCAAAGCGTATAATCTTGCAGTTTTTTTCACTGCAAGGGTGAATAAATTCTGGGGATCTAACGTACAACATCTAATTATGGTTAACATTATTGTATTATATACCTCAATGTTGCTAATAAACTAGATCTTAACTGTTTACACCACAAAAAGAAATAAAACTCATGTGACATGATGGCGACATCAGCTGGCACCGTAGTGGTAATAACACAATTACAATAATTACAATACACAAATGTACCAAATGAACATGCTGTACACCTTAAATTCACAAAATGCGATATATCAATTATATCTCAATTTTAAAAAAAGGGAATAAGTCATTAGAATAATTTAAGTAGCTATGACAGTAAACAGAACAAAGAGGGGAAGAACCTAGAAACTACCTTCCCTCATATATACACATATCAGCATATTTATCACACATTTATTCACATATTTGTTCACTTTCATATGCATTTAGAAGCTCTATCTACTGTGCACAGATGCTAAAGATATAAACCACGGTTGGCAAATGCAAGGCCTGTGGGCCGAATCTGTCCTTCCACCTTGTTTTATCCAGCCCTAACACCTTGTTTCTACCTGGCAGGGTAGGAGCTCCTTGCCCCTACTTAATGATATAGGGTGCAGCCAAGAGGGGGACCCCAAAAAGGGATTTGGAATAGGGTCCAGAACTCAAGGTATCCAGAAAATATTAAGATGTCTTTACCCCTTCCCCCACACAGGTGTGAGTTGGGGGAAGGGGCAAATGGAACAGGGCCATTGAGAGCTGTTTTGTACTGCAACAGCTTTGCAGCTAACCTCTGTCATGGTCATTTAACATATCTATAGCCTTTAACTGGTTTCATAGATATGTTAAATAGCTGTGGCCATGCTCTGAGCCAGGGAGAAGGGAGTGACTTCCACCCAAGAGGTAACTGGGAGACAACTCCCCCTGGTATGGCACCTGTGTGAGAGCTTGGAGATGATTGGCTCCATGCTATGGGGCTACACCTGCCCAGACTCACTATGGCAGCCTTGGAAAGCTAGAAGGATATGGGAGTCCTGACCAACTGTAGCCAATTGTGGGAGGAGTCAGAAATTGGGCTGCAGAGGAAGACTGGCTCAGGGATAAAAACCAAGATGTGGCAGCCATTAAGGGGAGAGCCACGTGGTCTTGGCAGAATGCAGACTCCCTTGCAGCTTTGCAAAGGGGGGAACCATGAGGCTTAGCGATAGTGCAGACCCCTTGCAGTTCTGGTGGAAGGAGAGAGAACCATGTGCTTTTGGTGAGAGTGAGAACCCCCACAGCCAGTGTAAGGAGAGTGAACCAAGCAGCTTTGGTGTCTTGGTTGGGAGCACACAGCTTGGGTGATAGTCACGGCCATGAGGCTCTGGAAGTGCTCCCTTTTGCCATGTGGAGGGTGCCGGGAGGACTATGTGTATTTGTGGAGAACTTTAATTTGTGTTTTAAGTAAATAATACATTTCTTTCCTTTTCACTGATCTCTGTCATTGAGAGATGTCTTTCTGATTGGGGGTGGACAATCGAGCCCAGTAGGTGGTCTGGACGGTATTAGTATACCGTCCTTGGGGTGGGAATCCTTTGCTGTTCTGTAACAGTTTTTGGCATCCCTGGGTGGATCAAATATTGCCTCCCACCTTGGACCTCTGTTCTGTAACATTAAGGAATAGTCACATTTATACAGTCTTAAAATTTCATTCAGCCCTTTCAAAGCAACAGTGAGGCTGATGTAGCCCCCTGTGAAAATGAGTTTGACACCCCTGATATAGACATAGATGTGGCACAGGATCCCCAAGAGGAAATCACCCTGTGTCGTAGTGTTGCGGAAAAACGAACTCTTACACGATCTGGGGTGACAGAGTAAGCCTTTATTACACGCGTGGGCCCAGAGGAGACAGCTTCCAAATTCTGGGCGCTCAAACAAAGGATTTGCAAAGCTTATAAACCCTCCCTTCTGGGCTAACGTAGAGGAATGCAGAGGTCAGTTTAGATTTCCTTATTTGGTTGGTCAATGTCCTCTTGCGCGCCCTTATCTCCTGGCTGGCTCAGCGCAGGCTGGTACCGCTATCTGAACTGGGGGAGGGGGACCCTCTGCTAAGGCCCACTTGGTTTTTGGTCGCTTCCCTATATCAGTAGGAAATAAATATAGGAATAGATAATATTAATATAAAACTTATTAATATTATTATTAAAAAACATACACTAAATATTATGGCTACACAAAAGACAGTGGAAAAGATTCTGGGGAAGTGAGATCCAGTACGATGTATAGGATGTTTGCAAGGAAGCCGGTGAAAGAGTAGAACAGAGAATGGAAGCCATTTCTGACAGGTGCTGGATGAGAATGTTTGAAGGTAAGAAACGTGATGTTTCTGGGAAGAGCAGGTGATTCAATCACATGTTTATTCAATACATAGTTTTTGGCCACCAGATGCCAAGAACTCTTTTAGACATTGGAATTTAACATTATAAGATTATGTTTTCATTTCTTCAAAACTTTACCATCTATCCCGTTTATCAGATTATTAAAATTTGTAGTATTTTCTAGATGCTGAAGTATTGCTGCCAGCTTTCACTTACAGTACTTTTTACAGCACAGTGTCAGAAACATATCAATTCAGACAAGCTCTGTATCAGCTGAACTTGAATTTGAACATGTTTTCTAGCTCAACTGAAAAGTAAAGATATCCACAAATAATCACTAATTTAAAACTGTTTGTTCATAGATTCTGGGAAATCCAAGAGCCTAAAATACCAAAGAAACAACCACCATAAAGTCTGCCATTGTTTGTATTAGTTTGTATTAGCAGCTGCTGCTGCTACAAATCATCACCAATTCAGTGGCTTAGAACAGCACAAATTTATCATTTTATGATTCTATAAATGTATAAAGCATGTGCCAACAGCAGTAAGTCCACATTCTGACCAAAATTTTGCCCTAACTTCTAACAGAGCTGAGGGCAACAGTTAACATTGATGAGAGGGGCCCTGAGGTTTCACAGGCCCCCTTGGATAATAGGCACACTTGAGACAGTAAGAGCAATTGTCAAGTACATCCATACATTAAAGTACCTAAGGAATTATACTAATTCCAATGCCCAAGCCCCACTCCAGGCTAATCACACCATGTCTCTTAGGTGTGAGATCCATTCATTAAAGCTCTTTGGGTAGTTTCAATCTGTAGGCTGTTAGCGAACTACCTCAGCTAGTTCCCAAACTGCAAGGAAGGAACTGTATTCACGGACCACAGGAAGACTGAAGAGAAGTAACTGGCACATCCGGCAAGCAAACAACAGATTTTGACAACCTTGACATTCCCTCCACCGCATGCAGACTGACAAATACTGCCAATAAGACTATGGAGGAATTTCTCTTAATTGAAGAGAACCTACCTCGTCATCATGCAGTGCATATTCTTGAGGTGGCAGTTTACCTTGTAATTCTTTCTAGGCCCTGCTTTATTCATTACAGCCCCACACAGCCAATGTGTGAGGCAGCACATTCACATTCAGATCACGGACTGACGCAGACAGCTTTAAGCGTTTGCGACAGACTAGGTATTTGTTACATACAGTAGCTTAGAACTCAGTGAAAACCATTACTCCTGCAATCCATACGAGAAGACAATGATTTTCATACAAAAATCCTTGAAGGATATGCTATGTATTCATCCATTTGTGTTTATGGCCTGCTTAAGCTTGCATGGATACATTTCAGAGCTTTCTGAACAGTCTGGAATTGTATTTTTTTTTAAAAATATGAGTTATATATTTATAGATAAGTTAAATTAAAAAATGTCCAAGGGCCCACATACCCTTGTCTCCCATTTACTCACCACAAATGAACCCTAAACCCATAAAGGAAAAAGAAAACTGCTATTTGAGGTACTTTTAATTTTAAAATTCAACTGTGACCGTGAAGAAACTGCACCAGAAACACATGATTTTAGTTCCATGAATAACTGCTTAGACATCTTGCTTTGTTATGATGTCATAGAGAAATATCTCTATAAAATTATTTTAATTTGTTTATTGAGAATGATTTTCACTCAATTAAGTCATGTACACTCTTATTGAAATCCTTGTGGAAATTTTCTCTTTGCTCTGAGTATCAGAAATTGTGCAATTTCTTGTTCCTCGGGAAGTCCTGACTTGTTTATTCTTTTAGGATACTGTAAATTTTACAAGTGATCGTTTTGGTTTTAGTTTCAAAATCCATAGAGCACTTCCTGCAAAAACAGGGCTCATGCCTAGATATAAAACTGGAGTATAAAGTCAGCACAGGCACATGAGAGAGACTGACAGAGGGGAGTCGTCCAGCTGTAGCCATTTTTGAAGTTTTTTTCTACATATGTCTGGGTGGCTCTAAAGCCCAAAGGTTAGCTCATTCTACCACTAACACTGAGGTATTCCCACACTTAACATCACAAGTATGGTGATAATAAAGAGAAATTCAGTAAAAAGAAAGCTTTTCACAGAGGAGACAAAAGAAGCACAATTTTAAAGCTTCCAGTTGTTTTCTTCCTACTGAACTCTTCAGACCTTAGCATTTCTTTTCTCTTTCCTTTCATTTCCTTTTCTTTTCTTTTTAAAAACCTGCTAGTATTTAGACATGTAATGGATAATTAATTTTAAAACTTTGATAAGAAATTATTACAGTCCCACACCAGTAAATGAACTGGTTGCACACATGCTAATGGCAACATTGAGTTACAGGGTTATTTGTTTTACCAAAGGGCCTAATTTATTATCATCTGAACACATCTTACCATGTTAAAAAGCTCTGAAAGGAATAATTTCAGTGACCATTATTACTCTCTACAGATATGACTGACAAATAATATTTGTATCCAGTTTATGTATGTATGATCACATTTGAAAATGGGGGTATTAATTTCATGACTGTTTTGAATGCTTTTCTTTCTAGGATTATACTGTTGTTGGGACAAAGCTCTTGTTAATGCAAAATAAACTGGTTTTCCCACACAAAGTAGTTAGCTTTAAAAAAGATCCCCATCCAGAGTCAAGCAAACACAGCTGGGCTACTGAGGAAACAATTAGTGAGAGTGCATCATTAAGATAAATATGACCTAAAGGGGAAAAAGTCTCAGATTTCAGCTTTTAATACCTGTAGTGTGCTTTGTATCTAATGAACAGAGTTCTTAAGGGGATTGCCTTCAATTTTCCTTTGGAAGTAGAAGAAACAGCTTCATTGGGTTGTAGGCACTGGGTAACAGTGTATTTTAGAAACAATTTCAAAGTCTGACATTATTCTGCACGATAATTTAAAAAATTTAGAGTGACTTTTGTAGGATTTCTTTCCTTAAACAGCTACAGGGCATCATGTTCAGCATTTTACACAATTTTATTTCCTTTACTCCTCAAAACACTAAAATGTAGACTTTTAAGCTTACAAAAAAATTGCACAGTAGGTACCAAGGATTCTCATATACTTCCTTTCTACTTTACCTAGAAAGTTTATCCTATTATTAGCATCTTGCATTAGTTTAGTGCATTTGTTACAATTGATGAAACACAATTAGTATGTTTTTTAAAGGTGGTTTATTTCTTTTTTTAATATTTTATTTATTTTTAGAGAGAGGGGAAGGAAAGGAGAGAGAGAGAGAAACATCAGTGTGTGGTTGCCTCTCATGTACTCCGCACTGGGGACCTGGCCTGCAACCCAGGCATGTGCCCTGACTGGGAATTGAACTAGTGACCTTGTGATTCACAGGCCTGCACTCTATCCACTGAGCTGCACCAGCCAGGGCACAATTAGTATGTTTTTATTAACTAAAGTCTATAGTTGACATTACAGTTAACATTTTGTGTTTTATTGTCTATTGGTTTTCACAAATGCAAAATATCATGCATTCACCATTACAGGATCACTTAAAATATTTTCATTACATTAAAAAAATGCTCTGTGCTCTGCCAATTCATACGTCTACCTCTACCTGAAAGTTTCAAACATCTGATCTTTCTACTTTCTCCATAGTTTTGTCTTTTTTTTTTGTATATCACATAGTTGAACTCGTACAGTCTACAGCCTTTTCAAATTGGCTTCTTCCACTTAACAATATACAATTCTATGTTTTTTGCTTCATGGCTTGACAACTCATTTCTTTTAATCACTGAATAATTTTTCATTGAATGGACATGCCACAGTTTGTTTATTCATTCACACTTTGAAAGACATTTTAATTGCTTCCAATCTCTGACAATTATGAATAAAACTATTATAAACACCCATGTATAGAATTTCATGTACACATAAGTTTTCAACTAAATACCTGGGTGTGTAATTGTTGGATACTATGGTATGCCTGTTGAGCACTGTAAGAAATTGCCAAACTCTCTTCCAAAATGGCTCTACCATTTTGCATTTGCCCTGGTAACAAATAAGAATGCATGTTGCTCTTCATTCTCATCAGCATTTGGTGTTGTTATTGTTTTGAATTTTGACCATTCTAATGCATGTGTAGCAATATTATTTTGGGGGTAGATTTGTAAACTACTGAGGTAGTTAAAAATAAGGGCTTTAAAGCAGCCAGAGATCCTGGAATTGAATTTTGTTTCTGATACTTCCTAGCCAGGTGAGCTTAGGTGAATAGCATAAAAACATTGTGACTCCATTTCCTCTTTATGAAAAGGTTAATGATAGTACCTATTTCATAAGGTTATATGAGAAAAAATGAACTGATGCGCTCAAAATGCTTAAAATAGTGCTTGGCAGGTCATCATCTCCATGAATGGTATTGGAGGCAAGAAAAAATTTAAGTAGTTTGCCCAAATTTAGTAGCTTAAAAAGTAGAGCAACCAGGATTTAATTTTAGTTTGTCTACCAAGCTTATATATTTCCAATATATCATGAAGATTTTAAAGTTCACATGTATATAAAAATCCAGTTCACACACTGTCAAAATCTTTTGCCATTTCTAGTCAAGTGTGAAACAATTAAATCACAAATTAATCTAATGTTCAAGTTGCTGGAAAAAATAAAGCCAACAGAGTATATCTTTGGGGTCCTTTACTTTTTTCTAGCAAACTTGCCTCTTTTGTATGCCCACAGTTCTCTTCTTAATTGTTTTCACCCTTCCCCTCCTAGCTACTCAGAAAGTCCTGTTGTTCCTGCCTTTTCATCCAATGTTCTATATTATAACTATTGATACAATCACTGAAGATCCTATATATAGATGTTTTATTGTTATTATTTTGATTTTATTCCAAGAAAGTTCATAATGGAAAACAATACCACTGTTCTGCACATATTTCAAGTTTTTTTTTAATTTAGGGGAGGTTTTGTTAAGTTTAAATGAGTACATTTGCATTGTATTCAGAGGACATACATAGAAAGGGTTCAAATCTTATTTATATTTTTATCACGCTGTACCTGTGACATACACCCCAACATGCAGCAGTCACTTGAAACATACATTTGAATAAACAAATACCACATATTTTGAGCCCACCAACTCAGAGGGATATATGAATTCAATCCTACATGACAAAAGTGAGGGCCTTTCCTCTGAAAGAGAACATCACAACAAAGAGGACCATTGCGTTGCTAGGACCTGGCACCGGGGATGGTTTCTGCTTCCAACTGGACAGGCATATAAGCTATTCAACTGTGCAGTTTTCAATGGGAGCTTCATAGATCGCTCATTCTAGTTCATTATAAACATTTATGTTTGCATTATGTTATTAAGATTCATTGGTTTTATACAAATGGATAAGCTATTGTTTCAGTATATGTTTGATTGTGATTTGTTTTGCTGGCTCATAAAACATTAATTTGAAATGAATTGCACATCATTTACTTGTCTTATTAATGTTTTTATCAAAGAACTGGAGCTCATTCCACCTAAAGTATAATGATTTTGTTGCTGCTGCTGATGGTTTTTTTTTTGTTTTTTGAGATGAAAGTCACAACTATGTAATAGAATTACCTGCTTTTTTTTAGGCGAAACACTCCAAACTGAATTTCAATTTTTACCATTGCCTTGAGGTCATTATTTTGAAAAAGTTATTACAATGTGTGGCAAGACAATGTATATATATTATTACAGTATGAAAAATAGCTTGTTTATAACTTAAGAAGACACAACATCTCCTCATTGCAGTACTTACATTTATGTCTGTGTTTGCACAAGTGTGTACAATTCTTAATTTTAGCTTCCTTACACATAACTATAGATTTTTATTGATACTATATCTGGCTTTACCAACTCTCTTTACCTTTTTTAAAAATTAGTTTAATATCTTAAGGTTTAAGAAGAGGATATAGTCTGGCCAAGATGGAGGCTCAGGTAGATATTCTTTGCTTCCTCGCACAAGCAAAAGAAGGACAATAACCAATTAAAAAAATCAGAACAGCCAGAAAATCAAAGTGCGCGAAAGTTTAACAAACAAGGAGTTAAATAACAAGCATTGATCCTGACTGTGTCACAATGCAATAAAGTGGATTGCCCTCCCCTAGTGGATACCTAAGGCTCCACCTCTTATAGTGTAACAGATGCATCAAAACAAAGAATATGGCCCAAATGAAAGAACAGATCAAAACTCCAGAAAAAGAACTAAGCAATGAGGAGATGGCTAACCTATCAGATGCAGAGTTCAAAACATTGGTAATCAGGATGCTCACAGAAATGATTGAGTAAAGCTGCAAAATAAAGGAAGTGAAGGCTATACAAAGTGAAATAAAGAAAAACATACAGGGCGCTAACAATGAGGGGAAGGAAAATGGGAATCAAATCAATGATTTGGAACAGAAGGAAGAAATAAACGTTCGACTGGAACAGAATGAAGAAATGAGAATTCAAAAAAAAAAATGAAGAGAGGCTGAGGAACCTGTGGGACAACTTTAAATATCCCAATATCCAAGTCACAGGGGTTCCAGAAGGAGAAGAGGAAGAGCAAGAAACTTAAAAGATAATTTGAAAAAAAATAAGGAAGGAGAACTTCCTCAATCTGCCAAAGGAAATAGACATGCAAGCTGAGAAAGCTCAGAGAGTCTCAAAGAAGTTGGACCCAAGGAAGCATACACCAAGGCATATCATAATTAAATTACCCAAGATTAAAATGAGGAGATTATTTTAAAAAGCAGCAATAGGTGATAGTTACCTGCAAAGGAGTTCCCATAAGACTTTCAGCTGATTTCTCAAAAGAAAACTTGCAGGCAAGAAGAGGCTGGAAAGAAGCATTTCAAGGCATGAAATGTAAGGACTTATAATTTAGATTCCCCTATCCAGCAAGACTATCATTTAGAATGGAAGGGCAGATAAAGTGCTTTCCAGATAAGGTAAAGTTAAAAGACTTCATCATCATCAAGCCCTTATTATTTGAAATGTTAAAGGGACTTATCTAAGGAAGAGAAGAAGATCAAAACTATGAACAGTAAAATAACATCAAACTCACAGCCATCAACAACTGAACTTAAAAAAAAAACAAAAACAAGCGAAGCAAACAACTAGAATAGAAATAGAATCACAGAGAGAGCACATGGAGGGTTAACAGCAGGGAGTGGGAGGGGGAGAATGGGGGAAAAGTTAAAAGGCATAAAAAGCATAACTAGTAGGTACAAAATAAACAGGAGGGGGTTAAGAATAGTACAGGAAATCAAGAAGCCAAAGAACTTATATGTGTGACTCATGGACACGAACTAAGTGAGGAAATTCTGGAAGGAGAGTGAGTGCTGGACAGAGAGGGATAATTGGGATTTAAAAATGTGAGACAACTGTAATAGCATAATCAATAAAATATACTTAAAGAAAGAAGATATTTGCTTATAAACCTTCTGGTAAATAAACCAAATACATATCTTATGCTATCATAATCTATCCCATTTAATCATAGACTTAACTTTCTCAACAGCATGTTTTTGGAATATAATGTTTAGAATCATGGACATTATGAGATTTAGTCCTTTGAAGATACCCTTTGAAGGTTGGAGTGAAGGATACTGGTTGGAATTACAGCCTTGTCATTTATGAGGTTGGATAGAATTATTATAAAATGTGCTAAATAGTAGCAATATTATTATTTCTATGATTATGTTTACCTTTGTATTCTTTTGAAGAAAGGTATATATTGACAGTCTAATAACTTCATATCACTTTTGTAACTCTCAAGAAAGATGATCTATGTGACAGTCCTCCATAAACTACAGTGAGCCAAACAAATGTCAGGTTTACCTTTTCTACCCTTTCATGTAACTGGCCCTCTTCCAGAGCTCTGAGATTGCCAGAAATTTGACACACAATTAATTAAGTTGTCACAAGGTTGTGTGTTTAATTTGTGTAAACAATTTGACCTCTATTAGCATTATTTCCCAAATATGTGTTTTCTTTTGACCCTAGGAGCCAAGAAGGTAAAAAACATAATCAGACTGTCTTTCTCTTTCTTTTTCATTCTCTGCTTCTCGATTAGGGTTTAATGGGGTTGTGGATACTGAATGCTGGCCGTAGATGTGGCCTGCTAAATGGCCTACTCTGCTGAATAAACCATACTAAATTAAGCCAGTGCAGGTGTTCAGGAAGGGACAGAGAAACACATTCCCCCTTGACTAGTATCTTCTTCCAGTTGGCTGCAGGCCATCATCGCTATTTGTCAGGCCCGTGGCAGCTGCCTTAAGCTGCTCTTACTAGTCTCTAAACTCTGTGGGCTTCTGGCTCCAATTCTGCTCCTGCAGTGAATTCTACTCCTTTGAGGGCACCAGCACATAAGGGACGAAGAGTTACTTATGCAGCTGGTTACAGACCTGTGAATCATTAATTCTCAGCCTATTGTCTATTTGTAGCTTTGCTTTGTTCTATGTGCTCAGCAGATTATAGAAGTTTTCCTTACAGATACACTCAATGGCATACTCAGGAAAAAGATGTAAATGTATTCATAGAAAAATAAAGTACAAAATGATGTGATATAGACAAAATATTTTAATATATTCTGAACTAGAGTAAAATTGTGTGGATAAATATTCCAGCTGGAAATTCAGGGATTTAGACAAATATGAAGGATGACTTTCAAACCTTCCATGCCAGTGAAGGCCTATATCTCCGATATTCAGATATTCAAATAATTTTATAAGAACAGATTGTTTCTTATATGACATCTTCAGACCTCTGTTCCTTAATCCTTTTTAGCAAACTTTCCTACTCATATAAATTTCCATGCATGACATCTGCCTTCACATATAAAGGTGACTCCAGAGCCCAGTTGTTTAAAAACATTTTAGCTAATTGGATAGGACATAAAGGTCAATGACTCATTTATTATTTCTGGCTATTAGAGACCTTGACTGCAATGAGACTTGGCTTTCAAGAGTGTCTTGGCCTAAAACCCTCACTAAAACTAAGATTCCACTTGTTTTATAAAGTCCTCTTAGAATGATTTACTTGAAAATAAACTGCATCTTTTTACTTTGAGAGTCCAGGTCTTTTTACAAATACTCAAGATATTATTTCCTATTTTACTTTAAACCTCTCTTGCTTTTTCTTCTCTAATAGTCTAAAGTATTTAAGGATTTTCCTTAATGACTTTGCCTGGCATCCCATTATGGTACTTAGGAACCCGTGTCCTGAACTTCACTCCACTATTCAAGTTCACATGCTCCAAACAACAATCAAACCATGACCCCTCACCTCTGTGTCTATCACACCCACTCTATCCTCTCCTGCTTGCTGAGGATTTTGTTTGGTCATGGCTGCATTTCTGTAATTATAAATCCTTTCCAACATAAGCTGTACTTCAGTGGATCACCTACCTGGACTGTGTATAGGATACTGACAGAATTTCATGTGGGCTGTTGATTATTGAAATAAATTAAGCAATTTTACTGATAGCAATATGAGCATACATGAAAATGGACAGCTTTCAAAACCATTTGATGTCTCAAAACACAAACTTGATGGGGAAAGGGAATATGTGTCTTTCGTCTCTCACCTTAGTCCCTACTACAGTGAACTGCTCTTCTTAAATTTGATTAACATTCATTGAATCAAAGAATAAGACAAAGCAGACATTTCAGATAGTTATTTATACAAATGTGCTAAATATAGATGGGTTGGTGAATTAATAGGAAAGAGAATTTTTAAAAAAGAATAATGACAAAAATAAACAGTCTTAAAGGAGTGGATAAGAAGAAATGCCTGGAAAAATATTTAAAGACTCAGAGCTCAGCTAAAGGTGTTATTTTTAAGCTTTCCATAAGGTTAAGGGTGGAGAGAGATTTATTAAAACCTACTGACCTAGCCAGATACCATCTTAAAGTCCAAATTATATTTATTTTTAAAATGCTGCCCAAGTGAAATTGTGGATTTTTCCATTCTTCTCACATAGATATAACTCTTCCTTCTTTAATTTTTATATCACAAATATTGACATGCCTATTTTATCTCACTTCCCAAACTACAAGATCTGTGAAGGCAAGGTTCACAGCTAATTGATCTTTGCTGTTTGGCTCTTCTTTCCCCGTGCAATGAATGGGTCAGTGCCTGCCCAACAACACGAGCATCCTGAGTGCTGCTGGAGCTGAGGGAGTGGAATGGCTGCAGCCCGAGGAGGGGTGAGGCTGCGAGCCCTCAGACAAAACATGATTAGGAATGCACCAGAAGGAGCATTGTCTGGTGCACTGTCCAGCTTCCAGAGGAGACATGCCACCTGGCTGCCAACTGACCTTCAGTTATGCCAATCTCCTTCCTCCAACATTTTGCACCTGAAAGGAAATATACTACCTTTGATTAATTTTTAAGGAAGAGCCTCATAAAAAGCCTGCAATGTATGCCACATCCTTTACATGAAATATAGTGTAACTGATGGCTGTTCATTAGCATTTTATTGGTGCTCTTTAAAACACTTACCGGTCAAAACATTCCAGAAGTTCACTCTCTCTGGTATATATCACTGCTGCGCCAGGCCCTTAGATAGATTGCTAAATTAAATATAAGATTTTAAAAAATGTACCCTTTTGGAAAGAGAATACACTTGGTGAGATTATTATAATGAATAGATCTGGAATTTCTGATTCATTTACAGTTTTTGTTTGTATTTTAATGTACTAAAAATCTAAGGGAATAAATTAAAATGTTTGATGGGTTATTTATTCATAAAAGGTACCCTTCATAATTGAGTTAAATATAAATAATATCTTTAATAATGTGTTGATCTGTTATTCTAGTCATTGCATTTCTTACATTTTCGTTACTGTATTGAACATTGATAAATACATAAAATCTCAAAAAACCCCTGAACCTTGAAGTCCATAGGAACTAACACGTAGATATGTCTAGGAATAAAGAGACCACCTTACCATGGCATTTTAATCTGCATGTACCCCATAGCAATAGCTAAACTAATTCTAAGAACAAAAACACTTGTAGTTATGTTAAGAAATTAGAATATTTATTTCTACTGTCACTCTTTCACTGGGTTGTTGGAAAAATCATCAGAAAGTATGTTTATAAATTCCTTGTACATTTGAGAAAAAGTTAATTAATAGAAAATACAGGAGCATTTGAGGAAAGATTATCATTATAAGATGATAGATAGTGGGTATTTAAATGAATCAATCTCATATTTTCAAATGTCAAGAATTTAATAATTTACAATATTACCTACCCTTTGTGGTTTTTACTCAGATTTTTCTTTGCAGAGATGAATCAACAAGAAAAATTGTAATAATAAATTAGGAGTATTTATCTCGCAAATTTTGCAAATGCTTCTTTAGTTTAATGATTTGTCAAACTTCTACTTATCACTCTGCTTGACTCAGTTAAAGTAGCAATAGCCACCCCTTTTTGAAAAGTTTCAACCTGAGGATCTAAATTGAATTCTTACCTTCAGAAAACTAGAGATCGTATTTTGAAATACACCACAGCTTTACCATATATCCACTCTCATCTAAGATCATTTGGACTTTAAGTATAACTTTGCTCTACATTGTTATTTACTAATCACACAAATACATAAGTAGAGATAATTATTTATCAAACATAATAATCTAGTGTTAATCCCACTAAAACTAATAATAATAGTCTGAATATGATTGACTTCTCATCAATTCTTTAAATTGGATTGAAAATAGTCACCAGTGAGTCATTTTTCTAGATGTTCACGTACTTGGGTGAGAAGGGCTTGTACATTTTGCTATTCCAGTTGAAAGAATTTGGCAACAAACTTCTTAACTTTCATTCACAGTGTGTAAATTATTTTTTATGAAAGGGTCAATAAAATTTTATATATGCTCAGAATGTTTATGACTTTTGTAGTCATTGAGAGGGTGAAGTCATGGTAGTGAAAATATGTATCTTTGACCCTGGGCCTCTCTTTCTCTAGCTGAAATTAGTGTCTGTTATCTGGATGTTCATGATCTCAGTCTCACAGTAACAGTTGAATGAGACCTTTCTCCCTCTTGTGTACAATATATCTAGGAAACATTAAATTTGGAATATGAGAATTTCTAAATCTGAACACAAAAAATAGCTCAGACTTTTGGTTATAGAATGGCCAAATAGTCATATCATTTGAAAATACATCTTTTAAGATACACATTGAATAGCATCATTGTCTTCTATGATAATGATCTAGTTTTGAACTTAGGAACCATAATAAAGCCATTTTGCTGTGTACATAACTACTTTAATCTTAGTTCAAAATTATACAGTATTCAGCTTGGTTACCAATTGTAGATAGCTGATAATTTTGCAGGCTGAATTTTATATTTGGTGAATTTTACATTTGACCAAATTACCTGGGCAGCAAAGTTTGGAAGAGTTTAGGCACGTGTACATATGTGTGTAAAAGAGAATGTGCTGATAGCAGAAATTTTAAACCAGTTGAGTTTGAGTACATCAATGCAGGTGAGAGAGCATGTTGGTCATGATGATAAAAGAAAGAATAAAGAGGAAGTGATGCAAAAGATAGTGTAGAGTTAGAAAATAGACAAGGAAATATGTTTCACATAATATATGTTTAAAAGTTACAACAGTAAGCCAAAAGTATAAAACAATATTCATGTACCATTTTCTGTTACAAGTATAGACTTATGAGAAGGGAACCCCAAAACCCAAAATTTTCTTCTGGAGGGTGGGCCCCTTGTACTACAAGCTTTCCCTGCTAGGTGAGTGTTCTAGGAACCCATCAGTATCAGTGTACCAACTGGCGTTGTTGTGAGAGGCTGTATATGGCTTCAGAGTTTTTTGAAGACTCTCTCAAAACATTTGCCCATTTCATGATGGGTGATTTATAAGCACACCTGCCCATATAGTTCTGAGTGTTCAGCAGTTTTTCACCAAAGACAACATGACCTATGTGCCCCACCCACCCGTTTCACCCAATCTCACACCGAGTGATTTTTTAAATTTGTTTTCCCAGATGGAAAAAATCCTCAGAGGGAAACATTTCGCTGATGTGGAAGAGGTAAAGCAAAAAACAGCAAAAGCATTAAAAGGCATCAAAATTAATGAGTTTAAAAACTTTTGAACAGTGGAAAAAATGTCTCAACAGGTGTATTACATAAAATGGAGAGTACTTTGAATGGGCCTGAAGTTTAAACATGTAAGAATAAGTGCACAATATTGCCCTGGCTGGTGTAGCTCAGTGGATTGAACATGGGTTGTGAACCAAAGGGTCACCAGTTCCATTCCTAGTCAGGGCACATGCCTGGGTTGTGGGCCAGGTCCCCAGTATGGGTTGTAAGGGAGACAACCACACATTGATATTTCTCTCCCTCTCTTTCTCTTTCTCTTTCCCTCTTTCTAGAAATAAATAAATAAAATCTTAACAAAAAGAATAAGTATAGAATTTTTAATAAATAAATTCAACTTTTGGGTCCCCCCTCATATCGATTATATATATATATATATAATCTTTGCTTATAATTATAATATACAGTAAAACTTGCCATAGAATAATAGTGAGCTATAATGTTTAAATTGTGCAAACTTTAGGTATTTGTTAATATTATGTAATGAAAAGGCATGGGCTAGTCTAAGTAGCCATCACCCAAAAATTCTAAAGTAAAAATGTGTGATGCAACACTATTCTGATCCAGCTGCTGTTTGCCATAAATTAATGATAGTTTTTTATTTATTTTCAAATCTCAAAGGAAACATTTTTAGGGTCAGTTGTTGGCTGAGATTCCAGAAATCATTTTCATCAGCACGATTTGTTAAGATTGTGTCTAGAGAATGTAACTGATACGGAGACCCAGTCTCTGTCTACCTATTTTTGGATATGGGTGGCCTGTATTCTTCTGCCCATCCCAACCAGACTATAAGACTTCAAGTCATTGAGAACCAGGGCAAGACAGAGAAGAGGAGCTAATTATCAATCTATATGTCTGTCTTAAAGTTATCAACGAATGGGTTGTGCCGGGGTTTCACTATATCATTCAAAACACCAAATGGACAACATTAAAATCAATGAGGATGTACAGAAACTGTAAACCTTATATCCCATTGGAGGGAGTGTAAATTGGTGAAACCATAGTGGAGAACAGTGTAACTACATCACATACAACTCAAGATCTCACAATTCTATATCTGGTTATATACCAGAGATAGAGTGACCAACTATCCTGATTTACCCAGAACAACAGAGCTTCCTGGATGTGAGACTTTCGGTATTAAAGCCAGATAAAAACTGGGACAATTTGACTACCTTAAGCTCTGGTATTTGAGCACAAGGAGGCATGAATAGTATGTGTGTCCATTGCAGCCCTGTATATAATAACCAATGTTGTCAGCAACTTTAACATGAATCAATAAAAAGAATGGATAAACAAATAGTTCTGTTCATAAGATGAAATAATACACAGCAGGAAAAATCTAAATAACAGTAAAAATGTTGAATTTCAAAAATAAAATATTGAATAAATAATATTAGAGATAATAGTACAGTGGGATAATATTATATAACATTTTTAAAACTTGTAAAAGATTACTCTGTTGTTAAGGACATTCAAATACAATACAAGTCATAATTACTCATGAGGAAAATGAAAATAAAAGCCACAATGAGATGAAACTTCACAAAAACTAAGATGGTTATTCTCAAAATGACAAATAATAAAAAGTGTTGAAAGAAAAATGGGGATAATGGAATTCTCATACACTGCTAGTAAAAATGTCAAATGGTGTAGCCACATTGGAAAACAGTCTAGCAGTTACTCAAATGGCTAAATATAGAGTTATCATAAGATCCAGCAATTCCATTGCTAGGAATATATCCAAGAGAAATGAAAGCATGTCCACGTGAAAACTGCTCCATGAATCTTCACAAAAACAATATTTATAATGGCTAAAAAGTGAAACAACCCAAAATGTCTGTGAACTGATGAACGAATAAAAGAAGCTATATTCATACACTGAAATACATTTGCAGTAAAAAAAATGAAGTCCTGATACATGTTATAACATGGGTGAACCCTGAAAGCATCATATTAAATGAAACAAAGTACCACATAGTGTGTGATTTCATTAAATGAAATGTCCAGAACAGGCAAATGTATGAGACCACAAGTATGTTAGTGGGTATGCCTGGGCTGGGAGATGGTGGAGGCTTGGGAATTGATAGCTAAAGAGTATGAGCTTCTTGTTGAGGTAACATGTGTTCTAGAATGGGCTGTGGTGATGGATGTACAACTATATTAATATACTAGAAGTCTTTGGATTTTATACTTTAAACTTGTGAATTGTATAGCATGTGGATTGTACCTCAGAAAACCTGTTTAAAAAGTATGAAATTTTACTTGGAGATAAAAATCACTACTACAAGAACAATAATTAATTCTGAGATAGAACAAAAAAAATATTACTGGAAAGTTGGCCTGAGAGACTTTCAAATATATTGGAGATCTTTTGTTTTCAAATTTGGATAACTATACATGAATATTTATTATAGTAGTCTTTAAAATGTATCATATGCTTCAAATATTCTAATGGCTATTGTAATGTCTATCAGATTTTTTTCATGTTGTGTGATTAAAATACCACCTATTACTAATTGTTTTTCATTTGGTGCCATTTTCTAAGGATACCAAATAGGGGATCTTTCTGGAAATACATAGTTCTTAACTTTACATGTTTCTACTCTTGTCTGTACTACTATGGTGTAATTTTTAAAGAGGGAGAATAGATATTTTAGGTAGCCATCTTAAAAACATGGGTAAAGTATGTGAATAAAACTGGTGTGTTTGTTTTAACAAGCTATGTGTTTTGTATACATGTTACTTTATTAATGTGTCCTCTGTCTTCTTTATCATCAAATGTCCTCTTCCCTTGCTTTTGGAATTTCCTTTATAACAGTGATAAAATCCTTTCTAATTTTAATTGTAATAATATGTCTCATAGCTACTAATCCAGGAAATAAAAAGGGAGGTGTGGGAATTAATGAACAAAAATTAATCACTCTAGGTATATGATAATATTAAAGTAGCAAAACTGTAACAGAACACAGGGCAAAGCCAAAGGGGGTATGGTATACTATCACCGAAAGGACCCCTCACTAGGTTTGATTGTCTGTTGCCAAAGAAAAGATGTCTCTCAAAGATTTGTGAAAAGGAAAGGAAATGTTTATTTAGTGCTATACAGACTTAAAGTAGTGACCTAATATCTTCATTTAAATATCAAAGTCTTTTTGGATACCCACAGATGTCCACAGTGCTTCCTTCTCCCCCTGACCTAACTCAGGGTACCATATCTCAGGAAAAAAAGCAAATGTCCATGGTGCCAGCTGGCACCATCAGCTGTGTCGCCATCCAGGCAGGATCTCTAATTAATCCAAAGCCATATGGCAGCTTCTCATGGCCTACTGGCAAGAGTTCTTTCACCCTTCTTCCAGGCAAAGTCTCTCCTGCTTCCCAGGCCATGTGGCCAAAGGGAGCACCCCAAAGCCATGTGGTCCTCTTCTACCAAAGCTTCAGGTGTCCCCACTCTGGCCAAAGCCGCATGGTTCTTCTTGGCAAAGCTGCAGAGAGGGGGGTGGCCACTCTGCCAAAGCTGAGTGGTGGTTCTCTGCTAAAGCCGCATGGTGATTCTCTCTACCCAAGCTGCAGAGGTCCCCACTCTGGCAAAGCTGCATGGTTTCCTCCCTCTTAATGGCTGTTGTGTCTGGGTTTAAATCCTCATGCCAATCTTCCTCTGTACCCCCATTTCCAACTCCTCCTATAATCAGTTACACCTGCTAGCATTCCTGTATTATTCCAAGTTTACTGAGCTGCCGTTGTGAATCTGGGCAGGTGTGGCCCCATGTCATGGAGCCAATCTTGTCTAAGGTCTCACACAGGCCTGTCACCTGGGGGACCTGCTCCCAGTTATATTTTGAGGGGAAGTCCCTTTCCATCCCCCTAGCTCAGAGCATGGCCACAGCTATTTAACATATCTATGCAGCCAGTTAAAGTTTATAGATATGTTAAATGACCATGCCAGAGGTTAACTGCAAAGCTGTTGTTGTACAAAACAGCTCTGCATGTTCCTGCTCCATGTGTGCCTTCCCCCAACTTACACTATTGGGGGGAAGGGGTGAGGATGTCTTATATGTCTTTCTAATTTCTTAGACATCTTGAGTTCTGGAAACCATTCCAAATCCCTTTTTGGAGCCCCCCTCTTGGCTGCACACTATTTCAATACCTCAGGGAATTTGTTTATAAAAACTGTTAGTAGAATATAATATATTTCATGATAAATATTTCAATAAAAATTTAGAATTTGCTTTAAATTTCTAAAATAATAAGAAAAATGATGCTGATCACGGAAGCCAAAGATGAGATAGTGAGTACAGCATAAAATGCCACCACTGACTATACCACTTTGTCATGAAGATTATTTTGAGCTGAAAACATTTGAGAAGTAAATACAAGAAGCGCTTTCTGCTCTCCTGTTTCTCAACAGTAGCGTATAGATTCGTAATGGTGTCCCGTTCCTCTGGAGCAGTAAGGATAGAAAGCAATCACCAGAGGCAAATTTAGACCTTTACCAGCCTAGAAACAGCACCAGTGAAATTTACATAATAACCTTTGCTCAAACAACCCCCTATCCATCAGTCCCCCTATATATTTGTGTTATTAGAACTTGCCCGTCTAGAAGCTCAAAGTCTTTTTCCTTTGTGTTTTTATTTCTCTAAAAATGTATTCTTTTGTTAAAATGTTATGTAAGCCTAAATTCTAACTACCCCTTTGCTTTACCCCCACTGCATGCTCTCAGGAGCATAATAATCATATTAATAAACTTTTGTTTGTTTTTCTTTTGTTAATCTGTGTATTGTTAGTTCATTTTGCAGGAACTGAATGATAAATTTAAGATGATTAGGGAGAAAAATGTTGCATAAATTTCAGCTATAACATAGAAGAATAGAGTAGTAAGCTGTCATGTAAAGAAAATATATGGGCATATAAGCTTTAATTCTTCCCTAGCTTATATATGAAAATAAATGACAAATTTGGTGGCATAGTTTTCTAAATTTTATCTTATTTTTATAATCCTTAATATTCTTCTGTACAGATTCTTGGATGAACCTGCTTCATCTCTCGGGAAATTCAATGAATGTGCTTCTTGAACCAAAATCAGGGGCCTCATCATGAATACTCAGCACTTGTTTCATTAATGAGACCACTAATCTGCAAGCCGTTGGCCTCCGTATTGTGACTAAGTTGTTAATATTTCGGTCCTTTTCTAGACTAGGCACACTATCATTCTTTACCTTCTTCCTAAGTTCTGAGGCAATATCGTAAAGGAGATGACATTCTTAGTGCCATTAAGAAGTCCTAGAAATTTCCTCTACTTCACTTCACTTGTTTCCAAGACCTTAGCCAAGTAACACTACCTCCTTTAACCTTGGTTGTCTCCTCCATAGAAACTTAAATAACAATGAATTTTCTTGGATTTGGAGCCTCAACCTAATGCAAGCCCATGACTTTAATTCTATCTCATTTTTAGGTACCCCACAACTCTACTTAACTCCTTTTAAACACTTGACCTCTATGTGACCTATTTACATATATTAATTCTGACTTCCTCAAGACTTATGATATAGACCACTGGATCTTTGTAGCTCTTGATGGCATACCCAATGTAATTTTATTACTTTAGGTTTCTTCTCCATCCTTCTACAGTCAAGCAAAAGCATTAGACCCTTTTGACTGTTTCACATCTCAGTGAAAATCCCTCTGCCTCTTTGTCTTAGCTAGATTTCCCATGAGAAGTCTCAATATCACGCATAACATACACACAGAAACACACACACACATAAAGCCTAAGAAATACATATTATTAAAAATATTACTTATTAAATAAGCCAAAAATAATTGCTTAAAATCTTTTTGATCTTTATAAAGAGATGATAATATCCATTCACCCAGTCAGCTTCAAAATAATTGAGTGTATTTTAATATCCCATCTCATTATAATATTTATAAAACATACACTAGAAGCAAAGACCATATCCTTTCTGGGCTTTAGACCTCCCATCACCTCCTACATCTAGAAAGCTCAATAATATGGTTTCACAAGGAAATAAGAATTCATTTACATACTTTTTATCTTCAGCAGTTTTTAAGGCTCTTTAGTAAAAGAAACACAGTGTCAGGGTTTAGGAAAAGAACAACAATGACAATTCTTTAGCTCCTTCAGATGTTTTGTCACAAGGGTACAGCCACTCAAAATGTGCTTGGCTCATTTTATCTTAATCACAGATCCAAATGCAAAATCCTCAAGGGCATCCTGTGTATTTGCATAAGTATCTTGAGAATACAAATGTAAATATTCAAGAGAGGGTTGTCTTGCAGCTTCACTAAAGAAGCTGTGCATTCCATACAGATTCAAGTAGAGAGCTGGGGAATCGAGGTCTCAAAAAATAATCCATGTTCATGCCAACAGTGGAAAAAAACATACACACGCACTCTCAAAATCCAGGTTTTGGAAGCACCTATTGAGTACTTATTCTGTTCCAGAATCTTTGTTAAGATGTCCCACAGGTTATCACATGTCACTTTTACAACAATCTTGTAACTCCCTCAACTTGTGCAAGGTCACACATATTTTATGAAGCGGGTTTTGAATGTTGTAACTCTTAATTTCAAATCCTACATCACTGCTTTTAAATACATGCTGTGTCTGTTCTTATTTTTTTTTTTTGAAGCTTGTTTTAAATAGATTCTCAACATTCTAAAACTATGATTCAATTTCTATAGATTTTGTTTTAGAGTATCACATGTTATCATAGCCAGAATATGAAATATGAAGCATAGGCTTATTTCACCTTCTTAGTGTTTGGTAGTTAATTGTGTTTTCTCAAATGCTAGTCTTTGTCATCTCTGTAGATCTAGGTCTTGGATTTACTAACAGTTGAAAGTTGCCTATGATAACATAGGTATTATAACAATCGTTTATCATCTACTGCTATTTACACATTGTGAATGCATTGTCCACCCTCATTTAACATAGTATAAAGCAGTGATTCTAAAATTTTTGCATGCATCAGAATCACTTGAGGCTCTGTTTGAACACTGATAGTTGGGTCCTACCTTACCATTTCTATTTACTAGGTCTGGGATAAGACCTGAGAATTTGCATTTTAATAAATTAGGAGATAATAGTGATGTTACTGATTCAAGGACTAGATATTAATAACAACTGGTAGAGAACATGAAAGTTTGGCCTCAAGCGAACTGGTTTTTTTTTTTTTTTTTCATTTTATTTGGGGTGGGAAGTTGGGGCAATTCAAGATTGCATTGCACAAAATAACCAAAACAAGCCAGTCTCTTGTGGACATGTAGAAGTTGTACTGTGTACTGGGGCATATTTAAGGCCCATGGGAAGAAGTTAAAATATGACAGACTAAAGTGATATGTAGTCACCTTCTATGATGTACCTCTGGAAGATTGCCAGCAATGGCAATATGTGTGTTTAATAGCAGGAACATAGGCTTACTGGTATCTCAGAGATGCTTACATTTAGGGAATAGTGCTCAATAGTTGCTGGGCCAAGGGATGCTCAGAATAAGACAACGAATCGTGCTAATGCCTCAATGTCATGTGTTGTTAAAATAAGACCTCAGTAAACTAGTCCTTCAGGTAACAAGTTGACAGGATTTTTGCAAGGTATCTGATCTCCAATAGGATTCTTTCACTCTTGGAAATACTATCACCACTAATGGGATCAAAATAAATTAATATAACGGAGTCATGATAGAACAATATAAAATCGTGTCTCTACTACACATTTCCTTTATTGCTTTTTCTTAAATTAAGTTTAAGAATAGAATACAAAGAGAAGACAAAATTATAAGACATTCCCCTTGCTTAAGTATGCTGTATTTATTTAAATTCTGGATTCAAAATAAAATGTTTGAAATGTTTCTTCCTATGCTTTATTGCTCACTGTCCTTCTTTTCAAGAAAACTTATTTCCAAGGTTACAAATCTTCTGTTTAATTACTCCCCAAGTGAGCATAGAAATAGAATTACCAAATTTTAAATATATAATGTGAATATAATTATCTTTATAAAGTGGCAGAAATGGAACCATAATTTATGCTATTACAGTATTTTTCAGTAACTTTTATAACCATAATTTCCAGTTTTAGGTTTTATAGAAAAATATGTAATTCATTTAATTCTTAATTTTCTTTACGAATTTCCAACCTTATATGTTGATTTTCTACTATGTTTTTTTTTTACCAAGATATTATATGAGATAATCAAGAGCTAACTAGTATATAAGAAAAAATAGCTATGGGAATGTATACTGAAGTCATTTCCCCATTCTTGCTATCTCTTTTGGCTTCATTTCAAAATATAAAAATAAGATGTTTCTCCAAGTTTTAACCTATAAAATAGCTATTAGAAAGGGCAGATTATCTATATTCAAAGCTTTTTTTAAAGTCAGGATGGATCCCAGGATAATATTTGGCATTAATTTTATTTAAGTCTTCAGTACGTGCAATGGAAATGCATAATTAAGTGGGAATATAAAGCAGGTTAAATCAAAGACACAAACATTGGCAGAGATATTAATGGCTAGGGACATGCACATATGTTTTGATGTATGAATTCTATGCCACACAATTAGACTTCTTTAATTCAACTTCCCAAATGCATTTATCTGTATTATAAAGAATTCCCTGATATGTCAGTGAAAATATATATTTCATTTCTTATTGTTACATTAAGATGTTTACATCTTAATCTACTTACAATTAAGTAGATTAAAATTGTAAATTAATTTTTGGTCTTTGTATCTTTTATCAATATTGTAAAGCCCGAATCACCCCACGAGGAGCAGCCAACTCAGGTTGTACCAAAATAAGATTATCTAAACATACACCAAGTTCCTGAACTTCGAATATGATGATTATCTAAAGATGTGCTTTTTCCAGAAATAAATTTTTCAACTATAATAATGCACAAAGATGCCTAGAATAATACAACAAAAGTTTATATGCATTCTTTTAAGAATGCATTATGGCTCCTACTATATCATTTGGTTTCAGATTTGTTTTTCTTTTTTATTTTTAGAGAGGAAGGAAAGGAGAGAGGGAGAGAAATATCAATGTATGGTTGCATCTCTTGTGTCTCCTGCTGGGAACTGGCCTGCGACCCAGGCATGTGCCCTGACTGGGAATTGAACCGTGATCCTTTGGTTCGCAGGCCCCTGTTCAATCCATTGAGCTACACCAGCTAGGGCTAGTTTCAGATTTTTTATTAAAATTTAAAACAGTTTTAAAAGGTGTGTTTTTCCCTTTATGCACATATATGTGCAACCAGTTGCCAGATCCAAAATGACACACCACTGCCCACCTATACAACTTTTTCTCATTCAGGGTCTGGAAAACAAATAATTGTAACAAATTGCAAATATCTCATAAAATGCTGCACATAAATTCTTCTTTTGCAACAGGAGTGATTCAGTAAAGTTTCTTGAGAAAGACACATTTCAACTAGTAAAAAAAAACCTAGAGCGAAAATGACATCCAAAAAATTTAAACCAGCTCAGTGATTGGAGATAAAGTTTGGAAACCCAAACACACGGAGAGTGGAGAATGACCATGAAAAAAATAGCAGAGAATTGAGGACTGAACTGCTGGCTCTCTCCATATCTAAGAAGAGAGGGACAAAACAGGGTTTAGTAAAAGACACAAATGTGGTCAGAAGGGTAAGAGCATATGCTATGGTATTAAGGAAGATAGGAAGAGGAGAAGACCAAGAATGGAGTACCTTGTATTATGACTATAGAACATTCTAGACCAAGCAGACATAAAAAAAATCCCTAAAAATGAAAAAAAAAAACTACACATGGAAAATATCTGTATCTTCTCCATTTTTCTTAAATGCTGTAAAAATTTTAAGTATAAAATGAAAAAAAGAATTGAGAAACCCAGAATCTATGGCAGTGGGACAACAAGCCTCCATGCTTCAGTCTTCAAAAGCCAAACACTATCATAATAACATTTATCCCTAGACACATCCATCCAGAGGGAAGACATTCAGACCATGAGACTGTTGTTTTTTTTTAATTGTTGTTCAGGTACAGTTGTCTCCATTCCCCTCCCACTCCTCCCCCACCCCAACCACCCCACTTCCCATGCTCGATCCTACACCCTTTGTCTTTGTCCCTGTGTCCTTTATAGATGTTCCTGAAAACCCTCCCCCCTTCCCCGCCATTATCCCTTCCCACCTCCCCTCTGGTTACTGTCAGTTTGTTCTTTATTTCAATGTCTCTAGTTATATTTTGCTTGTTTGTTTGTTTTGTTGATTAGGTTCCACTTACAGGTGAGATCATATGATATTTTTCTTTCACTGCCTGGCTTATTTCACTTAGCATAATGTTTTCCAGATCCATTCATGCTGTTGTAAAGGGTAGAAGCACCTTCTTTCTTTGGTTTCTTCCAGCCCTTGGCTATTGTAAATTGTGCTGCTATGAACATTGGGGTGTACATGTTCTTTTGAGTTGTTGTTTCAGATTGTTTTGAGAGATACTTTTCAGAGTAGGAATGTGAGCAGTGATGGGCAGGGAAGATTATTTTTTATCTTTGTCTATGGTGCATATATGTATTAATTAAATTTCTATTTAAGATTTTAAAGAAAGGCAACTACACATGGGAGCAGTAGATCATTGTTGGTATTTGAAAGAGAAAGTTTGGGTATATGCTTCCCAAAATTTAATACTGAGCTGGAAGCACTTTCATACTCGTTACATTCTTATCATCATTCTTCCAGTGTCACCTGGGAACTATTGCCCTTCCCTTTATTCATTTTATAGCTTTGAAATCATGACCACTTTGAAAGTTTTCCAAAAATAATTATGTAATATAAAATCAGGTGGAAAAAATTCTACAGGGAATATTTTACAGCTTGTCTTGGCAAGTGTATTCTTATCTTAAGACAGAAATTCATTTACTTTCATAAAGCATGCCTCTTATCCAGCAACTATATAAAAAAATCAATTACTCATGTGTGGTCGATTCTCATTTATAAACCTTTTGAATAAAAAAATAGAATATTCCTTGCCAGAATTTAGCACTTTTCTTTCCAAATAAACTGAAAATTATATTAAGAAAGTATCGTTATTGCATATTTTCCCCCTCATGATGGCAGAAACATAGTTCTCAACATATCTTTGATTTTCATTCCTGCTTTTTCTCTGTAATAGGACTAGATTTGGTATTTCTAAGTTGTGAAAATATTTATTTTTTAAAAGCTGAAGAACATACCATAGTCCCTTCCTGCTGAGATAGAGCAAGCCATCTGTAGGACTAGAACATCACCTGACACTATTCTTGCTCTAAGACAAGCCTCCAAGCACTTGAAAAATCCCTCAGAGGATTTCGATTCCAAATGCCGTGGCCTTGTTCCTTTTTGAGATTTGTCTCCTCTTTTCTGAGCAGTCGGCCTGTGATCTTATGCTGCATTCTGAGAATGTTAGAGCTCTGATCATTCATAGACAGGCAGAGATTAAAGTCAAGGGAAAGGTCCAGCAAGAAAATTGACTGGATGTCAGTGAAGGGTAGTGGGGTGGGTGGGTTGGTGGTAAGTGGAGCAGCAGGCTTGTGTATGAGTATGTGGGGCTGCCAGTGCAGCAGAGGGCAAACGGATGGTTGGGAGAATACCCAGCTGGCTCTCCCCACAGGAAAGAATCTGATAGCAAGAGACTTGGCAAGTTTGATTCAAATCCGAGGTAGAAAAGGAAAGGATTGCTATAGAATGACGAACCGTCTTAGTAGTTCTGACCTACTGAAGTGCCGTATACTCATACACTTAGGAAGTGGTCTGAACTGAGACTAAAGTTGATGCGGGTCTGTCTGGGATGTTTCTACAATGTTAGGCATCTGTTTCATTTGCATGGAGAAGAAGATATTTGAGAAGATTATTGGGAAAGAATGGAGACAAAATATGCGGAGAGGGGAAAAGAGGAACTGCAGAATGTTCTCTGCCTAACCTGCCATTCTGGGTGGTGCAAGTCTCACAGTGAGAGGGACTGCAGGTAGAGTCTGAAGGGTCTCTATTTTTGAGTTACTTTGTGGTAGCCAGTTGCACAAATGGTTTTGCTGAGTTTCCCAAGTGACAAAGAATGACACAGTGGGATTTAGACAAGTAATCTGTCCGTGTTTTCAAGGAGGTCTCTAAAACACTCAAGCGTTTGAGAGCAGCCTTGGCATTTCACGTGTGTCTTCACAGCGATCGCAATAGTGAAATACACTCAAAAAATTTCACAGGCCAGCAAAAAGAAACCTAGAAGCTTGAAGGAGGGCACAGTGTTACTGCATAATGGCTACCACATGTGGACCAAGGGTACCTTTCAGGTGCCCTCCATGGATTCCCAGAAATACTTTGCAGTCAAGGTGGAGATTTTCTTTCAAGTTTTTATAGGAAAGAGCTCGTGAAGGTAATTTGATCAGTTTGTGAAATGAATAATATTAGGTTATTTTTGTTACTTAGGGTAACATCCACTACTCAAATTTTCTTCTAAGTATAGACCATTTCTACCAGTTTAAGACAAATGGCAGGTCTATTAGGATAAATAATATAAATTAAGTTGTTCCCCATGCTGTTGTCTGTGTCTATGAGTTTTTGTGTTTGTTCATTCATTGCTTTCAGTTTTGTATCCCATATATGAGTGACATCACATGTTTTTTGACTTTTCTGTCAGAGAGAAGGGTGGTGGTGGGAAATAAAGAGTAAAGGGGGTTAAATACATGATGACAGAAGATTTGACTTTGGGTGGGCACACAGTACAACATACAGATGATATATCATAACTATGCACTTGAAACCTGTATTACTTTATTAACCAATATAACCCCAATAAATTTCATTTTAAAATGTTGTCCCCAAGTATCAGGTATTTGTCTCAGTATTGATGGTGCCTTCTTAATTCAACTTACAGATTTTCTATGTCTTGAAATAATTGGTTTAACCTCAAAATTTGTGTTCTTACAAATGGCAGCAATAATAGGTCTGACAAGACCTTATAAGAATCTCGAATTACATATCCATGTGTACATACAGGGAGCAGTAGATTCTTTGAGCAAACAAATTTTGCTCAAATATTCATTAATAAAGATTGATCTCCAGTTTTCATTTTTTGTTCTCAGTTTATAGTCTGTATTATGGTTTCAGAGTCAGTCAAATAAATCCTATAGAAAAGTGGTCATAAAAAGGGAAAAGAAAAAACAGTATTTCAAGTAGTGCCATGGGAGTATGTTGGGCTGTCTGAGCAAATGATAGGGTACATGGATAAGGGACATGGTAGAGTGCAGCCTGATGCTCCAACCACATCAGTTAGGAAAGTTATGGTTAGGAAAAGTACTTGTGGTACTCATGTGGCAGCTAGACTTATGGAAAGAGAATGTCTTCTCAGGAAAGAATACAGAGCCACCGCCAAATCTGGGAGATGAAATC
>PVKM010010212.1:8100-35409 GCA_004027735.1 Carollia perspicillata | reverse complement strand
CGGGAAGAGAGAGAGAGGAAGGGGGTTCAGTGCTACTACTGCCCTTAGAAAGAGCGCAGGCACTGGGGAGTCAGCTCTGGTGCCTGCTCTAGGTTTATCCTTTAGGTAAAGGGGAATTCCAGTGGGGGAGCAGGCCAGGTTGGTGATAATGTGGGCAGTTATACCTGTTTAGGAAAGGCACTTTAGCTCTGTTGACTTTCAGCTACCATGTGCTGCAAAGGAAAATTTACTTTTCCTGTGTATTTGTCTTTTACTCTCACAATACACCACACTCAGAACAAACACTTCTGACATCAGATGTGTGAGATGTTTTTCCCACACCAAACAATTCTCCATGACACTAGCGGGGTGTTCTACGATTCAGTTCAATTTGGCACTAACAGGAATTCACACGGAGCCTACAGGATAAAGGTTCTGTCCCATGAGGCTGCCTCCCACTTCAGATACCAGTGCTAGGAGGAGAGCCTGAGGTTCCCCAGAACTTCTAACTGACTTGGCTACAGATAGAAGATGGTCATGAGCTCTGCCTTATATTTGACTATTGGCTGGAAGAGCATGCAGAACTCAGAGGAACACTTACATTGACCAGTTTATTATGTAATAAAGGAAATGCTAAAGGATAGAGCTGAACAGCCAGATGAGAGATTCACGGGGTGGCACTTGGGAAGGTCCCAGGAGCAGGAGCTTCTGTCCCTGCAGAGTTGAGGCATGCGGCCTCCTGGCATGTGCATGTGAACACCAACCTGGGAGCTCCCTGAACCTCACACTCCCAGGGATTTTATGGAGCATCATCATGTAGGCAAGATCGATTACTCATTCCATCTCCAGCTTCTTTCCCTTCTCTGTGGAATGGGAGATGGGGCTGAAATTTCTAAGTTTGCAATCATAGCTTGGCCTTTCTAATGGCCAGCCCCCATCTAGGAGTCCCCCCCAAAAAAGGTCACCTCATTAGTACAAAAGACACAGCTATCACCCACGAAATTCCAAGAGATTTAGGAATTCTGTGTCAGAACTGCAAAATGAAAGACTAAATATTAGAACAAGAGATTCTTTTAGCATCAGAGGCAGAGACCAATGTATATAGTTCTTTATTACTTCACAATACAAAAGACAGTTCTTCAATTCTTGTTTTTTGGGGGGAGTATCTGCTGGTTGATGGCTATAGGGGCTTTGCTCTTTCTAAATACTACAGAATTATAATAGGGCAAATAAAAACTACACTAAATTCAAAATTCTTTGTTTTCCATTCAGCTCTGCTGGAAATACTTGAGTAGAGACAGCCATCATTTCAAAAGGACCCATCGTTATTGGACATATTTATTTCTCAGTCAATGACAAATAAAAGACAGAAAAATCACCAGACATATGTAACAATTTTGAGGTTGAAAATAAGGAAGCATGGTAACATATATCCTTATAAATAATTTCTTTTAGACACAGAAAAAAAATCTTAGAAAATATCTAATTTATAGACTCAATCGAATTTCAAATGTCTTTGTGCCTATGATATTAAGAAATGCTTTTACAATTATAAATAATCTGAGGTCAGTGATAATTAGTTGGAAATGAAAACTGTGGTTGCTGAATTAAAAACTGCAAAGAAACTTGTGCACGGCAGCATCCATTATGTAGAAAGCCAAATCAATGATTTAGAAGATCAACTTGAGGCAGTTGATCAGGAGTTAGAGAAAAAAGAAAAAGGTACTGAAAGAAAAGTAGGAGATCCATGAAGACAAATTTGGGATATCTAAAACAGGTTTAATGGAAATTTCAAAAGGAGGGGGAAAAACAGCAGCAAGAAAAGAAATAATGGACATAACAATGGAAGAAAAACAAACAATCGAAGAGTAAGCAACTTAAATGACCATTTCGGTGGAGCTGCTGGAAACAGATTCTCTCATTATGCACTTTGGAGACTGCAATGAACTCTAACCATCGTGAATAATTAGATATTTCTCTCTATTTTTCATTATGGTGGATCCTATGACTTTATAATTCCATGTCAAGGGTTGAAGCCTAAAGAAATAATGAGGACATACACCTTTTATGTTATTAAGTAAAAATATCTTTATCAAATATTATATAGGATGTCAAAAAGGGGGGTTTAGGTCACCAAACGCAGTATAGGGAAAGCAGTAGTGTAAGGCCGTGGTGGAGCACACAGTTTCTGGAGTCTGACTGCCTAGACCGGAAGCCCAGCCCCAGTACTTGCTTGCTGTATGAGCTCGGGTATTCTCCTGATCTCTCCGGGCCTCAGTTTCCACATCTGCAAAATAAAGGGGATGATACTGTCACCTAACTGGTGGGGTTGTTTTGAGAATTAAAGATACGCTATGTGCAAAGCATTAAAAGGGCTATAGTAAATATTATTTATGTTTACTAAAGATATAAACATTAACTTCTGACCATATTTATGTTAGAAATATAAGTGATACAATTAAAGGTAGACTTTATTTTCTAATTTTTGCATATCTGTCCTCTAATCTTCCTACAATGACTATGCATTGATTTAGAAAAAGAAAAATAATATTTATAGTTTTTAACATTACTGGAAATTTTTGGCCAGGAAAGTAGAATTTTGTTTTTATGGAAGAATTGCCTAATACTTTCAGAAATAACTTTAGTTCTGCACTAATACTGCCCCATGGGATCCCTTTAATGTTTCAGTTATTTTTTATCACATTTCCTGCTATGTCCGTTATTGCCTGTAACCTTACCGTTCCTAACCTACTCTGTCACTCTCTGTCCTGGGATATGATGCCAGGCTGGGCCATCGTGAACTACATTTCCCAGATGCTTTCCAGCTGGCTTCCTGTTAGGTTTGTCCAATAAGAGGCAGTAGAAAGAGAGTGGAAAAGAGAAAAAGGCAGAAGACACTTCCATTTTCCCTTTGTGTTCATGGCCTTGTCAGCGTTGCCCTAGCAACAGCCTCTCTTCAGGCCCTGCACTTAACCCCAGCTGAAGCAGTTGGCTTAGCATCTTTCTGCCCTCCTGGAACATCCTCTTAGAGGTCCCAGAACAGCCTGGCAATGCCACCTCCTCAGAGGTCTGTACCCTACCTCCATCAGGCTCATCTGTGATCCTAAACCTCTTCCCTTCCCAGGAGTTCTCTCTTTTTCTGAGATCTGCCCACCCACTGTCTGAGGCTGTTTCTCCGAGTTCTTGAGTTGTGTTTACATCTACCCACTCCCTTTCGTCCCTCCAGCTTTGGGAGTAGTAACAGCTCCCTGCTGTTGTTATTGCTGAGATGCCTCTGATTTTCCCATATTAAATTCCCTCTGTATAAATGCACCATGTCAGTTTTGTCTTCCTGACTGGATTCTGACTAAGACAAGTGGTGTTTGTGAATCAGAGAACTTACAGTCTCCAGGACATTAATTCCTAAATATTAAGAGCCAGTTGCATTTTTCAGAAGGGGAGCTCAATCAGGTCTGATCTTTTGTGTCAATACTGAGGTATATCCTATGGACCCAGAGAGGGAAAAAGATAGGAAGTTCTTTAAAAGAAAAAAGGCAGGAAGTAATCATAAGTCATTGGTGTTCTCCATCAGGAAGGAAAGGTTTCTTCTCTCTGGAACAGATGTCTTGACTCATAGGGACTTGAATACACAGCATGTGTGTTGTGCCCTAAGAGGTCTGGGCAAAGGCAATCCAGGGATCGTGAGGCCAATCCAAGTGACGTCAGGAAGTCAGTTTTCTCTAGTCTTCCCGTCTTTCCATCCTCAGCATGTGGCTTTTGTCTTCCTAGTCCCAAGCGCTGGTACAAGTCCTCATTTTAAGCAGTAAGGGGATGGGAACAGGACCGGTATCAGCAGATTTCTCCCTATATTTCTTTGGTCAGAATAGTGTTACAGACCCTTACCTGAAACTGCAAGAAAAGATGGGAAATTGAATTCTTATCTTCTTTTTTTCTGAAGCTCTTTATATAGAGGCTGGTGAGAGAGAAGGGCAATTACACTACTCCTGATGCAGGTACACAGGCCCATTACATGATGTGGGTGTTCCACAGTAAACCGCCACGTTTAAGTCCCAGTATGCAGCACTGATGTTACTGGTGCAAGAGGCTGATTATATATTGTCCATTTCAGTAGAAGGCTAAGTTCTTCATTATTTGCTTTCTATACTTGAAAGGAAATTGTGTGAGTTCAAAGGGCAGAGAACAAAGCAAACTCATGCCAACACACTTAGCCACCCATTTGGTAGCACCGGAGCTCTCCTGACGATCATTTGCACGCAACAGTGACTCTCTCCTGTATTCTCCCGTTTGCTACAAGGTCAGCCTTGAGGAGCTGCATGGCTGACTCAATGAAGTCTTTAGCACAATACTTTACGCTCCTTCTTAATTAGCTGGCGGGAAGGAGTGGAATTGCTTTTCTGTTCCAGTGTCCCCATTTAACTCCTTGGGATTTGGCCCTACTGGTGAAAGAGGGGCTGGGAGCAGCTCTTGATGGTTCGCCTAATGAGGCTATCAGTAACACAGTGATGCGATTAGACCTCCTAGAATCTCAAATATGTAGGGAGGCAACCTGCACAATGCTGTGAAAACCTGGAGCAAGAAAAGGATTTTGTGATTGTGTTTTATTTCACGAAGATGAAAGCAGCAATCTTCCCATCAGGCACTATTTATGATTAATTAAGATAGATTTTGCAAGCAATCTATGCTTTTTGTGCTCAAACGGAGGCCCGCTAACAAGAGAGGACAGTCATGAAGCTCCACAATGGGAACAGTAATAAGCCTGGCTTCAGCCCCACTAGCTAAATTTTATCTCAGTGACATTCAAGGTTTGGCAGCCACCTCCAGGCTTCATCACAGATGCTAATAGCAAATCAACTGAAATGAATGGTGTGTTGATGCCAAACCTGCAATGATTTGTATCTTTCTAAAAGCTCTGCCCCAATTTTCCAGAGATTTCCTGGGGATGTCAGAAATGTATGTGACATGATTGTGGGCTCTGAGGGGAGGGAATCGGAGGCAAGGAAAACTCATTGCAAGGTGGGCTTCAGAAAACAGACTGTGGAGGGGTACTGGAAAAGGCAGTTGCCTGGAGGAATCAGGCATTCTTAGCGGGCTATGACTGTGAAGCATATTTAGACACAGATTAGCATTTATGAACATCTCATATTGTCCCTCCAAGTGAAAGTGCTGATCGCATTCAAGAGCTTACTCTCAATTCCCAAATTTGACCAAAGGAATGTATTTCACAGCCACAGAACTAATTTAGAAAACACCAAATACAATGCCAACAAAAACACAGCCATGACTTCCTGGTAAAATCTATATGCTGTAAGCCTTTTAGTGTTTCAAGTTACTTCTGTAGATTGGGACCTACAGACTGATTACTTATTTAATAAACTGTGCTAATTATTTTGAGAGGGACAAAGGAAGGAATAGATTTTACTGATTTCATTTAGAAAAGGTTTCATTCTTGTATTTATTTCACATTTCTTTATTGAATGCCAGGCGTGTGCCTGGTGGTATAGCAGGATTTGTGATCTAGGACAGACCAACATAAACATGTGTTCTGACTTCACACAACATGCCAATAATGTGGGATTTAGATGAGGAAGTAGGCAATTAAAACACAATGTGTGGTCTGTGGGGTGGGAGAAAAAGTATAGGGCTCTGAGGGAGAGAGAGCGAGGCCCCTTAACAGACCCGAATTGTGGTGGGGTGGGCCAATAGAGAAAACTGCTTAGAGAAATGGGTGTTTTGGCTGTGATGTGAATGATGAGTAGATTTTGGCTGGGAACAGGGTAAGGTTTGGGTGAGGTAAAGATACTCCAAAAGGATAAAACTTGGAGGCTAGAGAGAGAAAGACATACTCAGAGAACAACGTTTTTCTGTGTGGTTGAAGGCTCGTGTGTGTGATGAGGTGTGAGGGACAGGGATGCAGTGAGAGGAGGAAAGCAGGACCCAAGTCTGGAGACCCCAGATCACAAAGGTTCTTTTAAGTCACATTAAAAAGTCTGGACTTATCCTAAAGTATTTTAAAGCTAGTGTGCACCTTGGTCTACAGTGGGTCAAACTGAGAACTAGGAAACTCATTAAGAGGTCGTTATAGGGTAAAAGTTTTGTTATGAGAAGCGCCACAGATGCAGGTGGAATTTCAAGGTGTGAAAATATTTGAGGGCTCTTTGGGAAGTAAAATTAACAGGCATTGCTGACTAATTTTATGAGGGACATTTTGGGTAACCTGGTGTCCCCAGTGGATGATGGTGTCATTCTCTGCTACAGGAAATGCAAGATGAGGAACTTGAGGGCTGGGGAAAAGGGCTTTAGTTCTGTTTCAGAGTGTTGGTGTCTGGTGGTGTCTCTTGAACACCATTCAAGAAAGGGTGTCTAGTAGACAATGGTAACTATAGTCCAGGAACTCAAAGAGAATGTTAAGAGCTGGGAATGCTGATGTGTCCATGATGAGCCCTTAGTCAGTCACTTCAGCCATGGGAGCGAAGTCATTCAAGAAGACTGCATAGTGCTAGAAGAGAAGTGAAGTGAAAGCTTAGGGAAACACTAACATTGAAGAGTTGGCAAAGAAAGAGCCCCTAAAGGAGACTTGGTATCAGGAAAGTCATTAAAGGTAGAAGTTTTCGTAAAGAGAATGCACATGACTTGTTAAAGATGTTTGACTATGAAAGTGAAGAGAAAAGTTAGTTGATATTTGAGATGAATGCAGGGTTGAAGAGTAATTTCTTTTTAAGATGGGAGAGATGAGCTTAATGCATGCACACAGATAGGGAGGTTATGATAATCCAACCTGGGGATACGGTTTACCTTTGAACAGCTCATGAAAAGAGGATTTGCTAAGCAAAGGAAGGATGTTAACACATTTGTGGAGAGGCATATTTAACCTACTAAAGAGAACAAAGTGTTTCTTTGCACTCTAACAGTAGCTTTGCATATGCACAGTGTGATTAAAGATTGCTCTTACCTTCTCCCTGGAGCCAGACTTGTCTTTGGCAATACTTGTTAGTAATGACTTTGAATATCAAAGTTTGTTTGTTCTTGTGTTGTTTTCTTCATTCTCTAGATTTTCAGGTTCTGTTCTAGGTGTTAAGAATTCAAAAAAGAAAGCAAAGTCTTATTCTTCCCTCAAGAAATCCAGTGCCTGGGGAGGAGACAGACATTTCCACGCACTGAGCCTCTGCTAGGAGGGAGGCAGGGGAGGGAGGGGGTCAGGAGCTCATGGAGAAGGTGCCCTGCACAACCTCCAGCAGTAATGAGATGGGATTCATTGTCTTCCTGACTGTCTTCACTGCAGTCCCAGAGTTTAATTAAAGAGTTTGCTAAATTACATTACTTTTCGTATATTAACACATTCAAAATTTCTACCAATTCAACCCAAATGTGCCCCCAAACCCAAGCCTTTATATCAGAAGTTAACAAACTTTTTCTGTAACAGGGCAGATTGTAAATACCGTAGCTTTGTGGGCCCTCTGATTTCTGTGCAACTACTCAGGCTGCCTTGTATTGTGGAAGCAGCCACACACAACATAGAAATGGATGGATATGGCTACTGCCCATGGTGGATTTTACCTGAGCCCTGAGATCCTGGGAAACTGAGAGGGTAAGAAATTCCCTACTTTGTTGCCTTGTAGAAAATGTCTTTTGCAAAGCCTTCCCCTATGACTTAGATTATCTAAGACTAACTCATAGCCCTTTTATCCACAATGAGGCCACCAATCTTCCCGGTTCCCATTATGTATGTCTTAATAATTAGCTGAACTGTTTTATCCCAACTGATGCATGGAAGCAACCTGCTTTTGAACCAGACTTTGGTTAAGATCTCAAACCCCACAGGGTTGTGAATGTTGTCCCACCTTTAGCTTGAGCGAGCATGTAGCCCGTCCTTAAGGGCTACTTTTGGAATTTTCTGCTACTCTGTCTACTGTCTGATCCCATCAATGTTTTACCAACTAACCCTTGGGTCTTTCTAGTCTTGCTCATTCCCGCTGATCTTATGGTCAGAGCCTTCTTTTTATTCTAAAAGTTCAACTCTGCCTATTGTCATAGTCCCCTCCCCACCCCAATAATCCTGTCAAATAAAATCCTCTTTACTAAGTCTGGATTTAAGAAAAAGTACTATGTTAATACTATGATCCAATAAAGCACACTGAAATGAGAATTTTAGGTAATTTTTAAGTGACACGGTGACATAATTTTCCTCTTTTTCTGATCCCTCTTCTTCCAATCTTTTAAAAATAAAAAATAAAAAACTTCTTAGTTCACAGACTGTACAGAAGTAGGTAGTGGGGCCAGATTTGACTCTAGGGGTAGAGTTTGCCAATCCTTGCTTTGTATTAAAGAGGCTTTAGTTTTAACAGAACCCAATTAGTCAGCCTTTTAGAGAATTACCTATTCATTCCATTTAATAAGCATTTATTAAGTGCCTACCCTATGATCAGTGTTATTCCAGCCCCTGGAGATAAAGTTAAGAACAAGTCAAATATTGTCCTACACTGAAGAAATTTAAAAATAATGGCCTTACTATCAAACTTCACTATGCTCTGCTGCCTTTTATGTGACACGATGCTATTTAACCACAGGTATGTTGGAGATGTGGTATGACTAGAAGGTGTTGCCATAAACATAGGCCATTGATTGCCTTGATCAACATACCCCACTTTTCTTTCTGATTAGGCTTTTCCCTGTATAACAGTCAACCTGGACACCTGTGCATAAATCCCAGTTATACTGTAGCTATTCCAAATAAATATTGAATTCCTCCTTGCAAATTGTCTTCAGTCTATGTAGTACATTCCTTAAATTTCTGCAGTGATATTTCATAGATGTTGATGGTGAATTTCAATATGAGAAACTGCAAAAGATTATTTGAAGCCAAGTCAAGTGAATAAATCAGATGAGTATGGGTGACTAAGGAGAGCAAGCAAGGCTTTCTCCTCTCGAAACACAAATGCTCTGATGCCAAGACAATTCAGTTGAAATTTTATATTATTTTTATTAAACCAGTGTGCTACAGCCTGAAGGTTTTACCTCTCAAAAAGCCCAGTGTTGAAGCCCTACCCCCTCATACGACTGTATGTGGAGATAACTAAGGTTAAATGAGGTCATGATGGTGAGACCCCGGCCCGATGAGATCGGTGCCCTTCTAAGAAGAGACAGCAGAAAGCTCAGGGGCTTTCTCACTGTGCACAGTCACAAACAGCCAATGTGAGAACACAGCAGGAGGGTGGCAGGAAGCTTACTCTCACCAGGAGCTAAAGTGGCTGGCAACTTGATCTTGGATTTCTAGCCTCCAGAGCTGGGACAACATTTTTTGGTTGTTTAAGCCACCTAGTTTGTGGCGTTCTGTCACGGCAGCCTAAGATAACAAAGGCATGACCCTTAAGAAATTTCCTAATGAAAGTTTTGGAAATTCTGAGAGGTGCCACCATTCTTGGAATTATTTTTCAATCCCCAAGGAAACTCTAATGTATACATCACTGGGACACATATACTCTTCTCAGTTTTTAAAATTACAAATCACACTTTATAATCTCATTGTGTATATATGTATGGCATACATTTTATTTAGTCCCGCACTGGATTATAAATTCTAAACCCACAGCCATTTGCTAATCTAAAGAAAACTAAGATACATTTATGGAGTGTAACTATGTTGGACTCTTATTGTTTAACGTTTTCAGGAATAAAAACTACCTAGGGTCTCTTTAGAAAATAAGTACTTACCTAGAAATACAAAGTGAGGGGAGGAGGAGAGACATACCCCAAAATATAACCCAATCCTGAAACCTGCAAGGGGCTAGACTGACCTGGAACGGGAGGCTCAGTCTGACCCACTCCCGTGGGCTGTGAGGGAAGGCGCGGAGGCGCCGCTTGTACGTGTGACTCGCCAGAGTACGTACCACTTCCCTGAGTGTTAGTATCTCAAAATATGGCACTTCCACAATAATGAAGAACATATTTAATTTAAAAAGGTAGACCTTTTTAGTGAACTAATGCTAACATTGATTTGAAAAATTGAATCAGTGAATAATGTATAAGAATGAGATTTACAGCTATTTGCTATTTGGACAAATAATCACTAATTATTCTACTTATTAGACTCAGTCATCAATTTTCACTCTTACGTGAAGCATTTTTTTTCTTTTATTGCCCAGAGCAGAGCTTGATTCAGTTCTTCCTTTTATTTATTTTTCTTCAGTTCTTAAAAACAAGTACCTACTGTGTGCCAGTGTGTGCTTGGAGCTGGGGAGATGAAGAAACATAAGGGTAGGTAGGGTCCAGGTTTAGAAGTGTTGATGGCCTTGAGGAGAAAGCCCGTACAAGGAATTGTAATGCAAATTAATACAATATTGTCCAAAGGGCACTGGGAACAAAAGAAATGTGAACCTCCTTTGAGCAAGGGGCCCCGAGTAGCCAGTACCCCAGCCCAGAGGCTGCTAAGAAAGGTGAGGGGAGCACTGCATCCCATCTGTTCCTTCTTCCATTCACGTAACAAGCGCAGAATAACAGCAGTCCGGGTGCAGCCAAAATCCATCTCCCAGGCACAAAAACAGAGGATAGGTATAAAACTTCTTTATGAACTCACTATTCGAGGGAAAAGACATTGTTTTGGTGGCAGTGGGCAACTAGGTAGGAAGAGATTGCTATTAAGTGAAAAATGAGCTTCCACAGGAAGCCATGACAATGAAAGTAATAATTAAATCTTCCTCTAACTTAGGTTGCATTGTAAGTGCTTAGTTGAAAAATGTGTCTGTACCTCTGGGCCTGCAGCAATGACATCTGTTATATTTTAGGAACAGAAAGCTAATGAGGTGGAATCTGGAGTAGTGAGCTTAATTGGGCTTGTTTTGATTAAGTGTATGTGCTAGGAATATTCCAGTCACTTGTCTGAATTGCAAAAACGTAAGCCCCCAAATTCTTGCAACCATTTGTGAATCAGTTTAGAATGGATGAGAAAATTGTGGGTAGGAAAGAGAAAACTCTAAAGCAAAAATTATCTAAAGTCAAGATGAAGTACAACTATGTTGTGTTCCTTGCCTAATTAGTGACTTTATGCCAGCCCTTCCAGCCTGCTCCTCCCTGTCAGGTAGGGCGTTTGCTGGAGAAGTATGAATTGTCAGCACCTGTAGGGCCACTGCCACCAGGAGCATTATGCCACACGCCCTCCTCACTTGCAGAGAATAGGAGGCCCAGAAAGGAAGGGGCTGTCCCAGGATCCCAGGACACCACGGTCTGCAGCGGGATCTAAGCAACACCTGAGCTTTCCTGACTCCTAGTTCTTGACTCTCTCCTCTCTCGCGGTCCCTCTCCAACCCCCTCTCTAGCCTGCGAAATGACAGGACGTGGGACCACAGGTGAAGTTTCATGCAGCAGTTCCCGAACAAACATGAACATCCAAGATTGCTGATAGATGCGGGTGCACCTCAAGTAAAGACTATGGGATTGTGTTTTCCCTGTCACACTCTTCCCATTCTGGACTTTTCATCTCTAAAACAGAAGTTTAATAATTATTTGTATAAGTACTTATTTAGTATTTGTCTTTCTCTCTGCACTGTTCCATGAACACAGCTCTTATCTCTGTATCACCGGAAACTGTGCTGTTCTGGGCACATAGTACATTTCATTAAGCATTTGCCAAATGAAAGGGTAAATACATGTATAAATAAATGAACCTCTCGACCCAGCAGTATATGGCAGATGAAAAAGACCCAAATCTTGAAGAGACAAAGAATAGTCCTATAAGGGAACTTTTGTGCTTTGGAGAAGAGAGAAAGAGAAATCAAGCTCTGTTTTGAAGGAGGAAATGTGTACTGGGAAATCAGAGAACACAGCTCATGCATCTGGGAGCACATGCCTAAGAGGGCTTTGGGGTGTTGAAGGTTAGAGTCTCATTCATACAATTCAATTCTTCCATCCAGTTCATGTCAGTTTAAACCTCATTTCCTGGACATGCATTTATATCAGAGCTTGTGTTAACCCTTGAGAGATGAGGATAAGGAGACCCAGCCTGTGCTGTCCAGGGCCTTAGAGCCAATAATGGATAAACTATTGCACACCTGGGTGAGTGCCGTCACCTGCAGACTTCTCTGACACTCACATCTCCAAACAAGTTTCTGTGTGCTCCAATGTACCCCTTGCCTAATATGAAGCATGGGTGGAGAAAATGATGTGAGTACGGAAATTGTGTTATCTTGAGATACTGGGGTCATTAAAGGAAAGAGGTCAGAGACCAGAGTGTGTGTGTGCATGTGTGTGTGTAAGAACGAGAGTGAGTGAAAGCAAGCATATAAGAGGAGTAATATTTGCAATAAACTCCCAAGGTCGGCGATGAAAGTAATGAGAATAAATACTCTTAATAAGGAGGAAGACAAGCAAAAGGCATTTCTCCTCTGGCTGGAGCAGCCATGACTATGATAGAATTTGAAGAGCTGTAATTAAAAATTATCTCCATGATGAAGGGGTTCAGGCTAAACCTCTACCTCTTCAAACCTTTTGGGGTGCCCTTTGGGTAAAATAGGGAGCAGGAAGAATTAGGAGCCACAAAAGAGTCACAAAACCCAGGAAAATAAGTGCAGGTTATATGAAGCCAATTTCCCTTAAGTGCCAGCATAAAGCCCCAAACATGCAGAAAGGGTATGAATAATCGAAGTGAATTTTAATTAGTTTTAATCTTTCCTTGTTCTCCTGTACACAGGGCGGGCTGTTTCCACGGTTCTGACTATTACCTTGACTTGTATGTAATATTTACTGGTACACAGAAACACTATGCAACAATTTAGGATAGATATTAAAGAAAAATGCCTTACTCGTGTAAAGTGCAGGGATAATTTAGGCTGGCAGAATGTAATTACCCAAACTGGAAGACATTCCTCAAGGGAGCAAGAAAGCACAAGAAGTTGGTATGCTATTGCACCCCATGATGAGAGCAGCAGTTCTGGAAAATGAAAAGAAAATAAACTAAGGATGAAAGTTACACAAGAAGCTCTGGCCTGAATGGTGACCTTGGGGGATAAGTGGAGAGTCGGGAGAACTGTGTGGGAGTAATTGCTGCATTGTAGGAATCTTTAAGTTCTTTCCACTTGACACTATATCCTCCCTAAGTGGATGTTCAGTCTGAATTTGAGCACTGCTGTGATAGGAAGTTGACAACCTCCCCAGATGGTCAAAAATGATCCCTTTTATGGGGTAAAGAACTTACATCTTCCAATGTCTACCAGCTGGACTTTGTTTGGCCTCTTAGAGCCTCACAGCATGACTATTCCCTCCTCTACCAAGTAACTTTCAAATATTTCAATACAATTTCTATTAACTTTCCAAATCTTCTCCAAGCCAAATGTCCTCTCTGCTTTCAATTTGGCTTAAATCACACATTTCTAGACCCTTCAGTACTTAATCCAGCTCTCCAGGTTATTAGTTCATCCATCCTAGTGTTCAGAATTGGATACATTACCCTTGTACGTGAGAGGGCTGGCCACCACCTTCGTGGATCTGGACATTAAAATTCTGTTAATTTATCTAAAAATTTTTCTTTGGCAGTCACATCACTTTGTTGACTCAGGTTGTATCAAAACTTGACAAATGCAGTTCCCCTTGTCAGTACCCAAAGTGGGATTGGCCCTAGGTCTCTCACACCTTCCTTCTGTTCACCCATTCTTAAATGGACTGCTGGTATGCACCACTTCTCTTTTTTATATTTGTATGTACAGTTTAGAATATTTCTATATTACTATTATTGCTATTACATTAACTTAATTAAAAATAAAAATATGAATATTTTCATAAGAAAACACTTCCTGTTTTGCTATCTAAGGCATGAAGGATTTCAGAGCTACATGCAGCAGTATTGGGGGATTTGACCTTGCAAACACAGAGCTTGCTGGCTGGGGTGGACCAAGACAAAGCATCTCACATCCTGTTTCAGGTGCGATGATGAGGAGGATACAGTAGGTCCCATTGTCTTTTCTGTTTTCCTGACCACACAGACAAAGCCCATGAATGGTAGCATTTCCCCAGACAAAAATTAACTTAAAAATCATGGGTCTATAGGTTTTTAATTGATTTTTTTTTTGGTTTTTGTCCAAATTTTATTAGTCTTAGCATCCCTATTCAGAAAGCAAGAATATGTCATATTAGTATGGTAAAGACCTTGCTGATTATTCACTATTGACATTCTTTCCAAGTGGGTGCGATGTCATTGCACTGGTGTGCAGTAAGATGTCAGGGTATGAGGATGTGTGGGGATGTCTGCAGAGGTCTCCACTCTCACTTATCAAAGAAGCAATTTGAAACCGCTTGCAGTTTCTACCTCTATAGTATTTCGCTATCTGCTCCTTCCTTTCTGTACTGTTAAGTTTAAGAAACAGCCCTCTCTCCCTCTACTATTTTTTATCACAGCTAAAGCATAGATTTTTAAAAGGAAACTATGGGAACTGATTGGTTTTAGTTCATAACAGAGGTTGCTTAAATGATGTGCACATTAATAAGAGGCGAAAGTGTGGGTCAGGTAATATAAAGGTGCATATTTGTAAACAGGGCACATTTCAATAATGTGTATCTTGGGATGATGTAGAAATGGTCACGTGAAAGTTTAACTAGGATCACATCACACCACACTGCGTTATTCCACACCATCTTGCTTATACCATGCCACCTCCTGCCGTCTTACTGCCCACCTCTCAGTCTTTGCTGCCTTTATCTTGATAGGACCAGAGTCCAAATGTAAGTCCTTTTGATTATTCTCCAGGTTAAAATGTGCATTTGACCTTTGTAGCTTTGGATGGTCTCATGAGAGTCAAGACTTTCAGGAGTCTATCAGAAAAATTTTGGTCTCTTTTTCAATAGGAAGAAAAGACTCTTCATTAGGCCCAGCTGGTTGTTCTGTACACCAGTGCCAGGTGGAGACCACCATTAGCAGGAAGGGAGTGGGGGAGAAAACAAACACCGGGCCAGGATATCCCTTTAGGGTTGTTTACTCCTAACTGTAGTTTATGAATGTACTATCTAACATCATTTCGCAACCGATTTTCCATCTTAGAATTTCTCCACTTTATGTCTTGGTTTTGTATTCTCTTTGCCTACCTTACACTCATTTGGGGGATGTGGAAGTAATATGACATGAGAATATTTGTTATCCAAATAATGCGAGGGAAAAAATTATTGTCTCTAACTAGAAAATTAGATAATGGAATTAGCTGTCTTTGCCTTTTTCATTAACGATCACTACTTGTGTGCCATCCTAAGGGAAGTCAACAAGACTTAATTTCATTGTTTTTGGTTTTCTTTGTGCTTGTTAAAGAAGGAAGAGGCTCATGAGCTTGCAGTGTTTCCCCTTGGGCAGCGTGCGAGACTGAGGCCATGCATTAAGTTTCCCTAACACAAGAGCTCACAGACACCCCTGCTTCCTCAGACAGGCCTTATGGACATTTGTCACCTGTACCACAATGCCAGGCAGGCAATGGGGACACAGCCTCCACCTCAAAGCAGCTGAGAAAGACTCTGGAATGCTGACATGGTGCCAGCTCCAGCTGCCACAGCTGGAATGTGAGCACCCAGCCAACGCCCAACACCCGGGTGCTGCTACACACTGGGCCCGTGTTAAGGGAGAACACAGATCTGGGCCCAGTTCCTTGGAGATGAGTTCAGACACCTTCCCTGCCAAGCCATGATTAAGAACCTGAGGCACAACAAGCAGGCATTCTCATTTGGACTCCAAGCCCTGTGCTTGTGACCTTGCCCTGCTGCCCGTCTACACGTTCATGCCTCAGAAACACACTTCCACATGGAACGGCCTCCCTTTGTTTAGCTTTCCTTAACTTTGCTGGAATGTGTGACCCTCCATGTCAGTCTTGGGAGGCAAATTACTATATGATAGGTCTTTTATTCCCTAAGCTGTAGACAATTATACATGCTGGTCTAATAAATAATTTTATATATTTCTATAGTTATAGATAATTATAACTGAAAAGGAGAACAATGAAATTGATTTTACTTTTCAATAATTTTCTGGCCTTATTTTCATCCACTTCAGTAACTTTTGTTATTCTACACAATGGCATTTAAAAACAAACCAATATATAGTTTTTGTTAACCCATATATATGTCTATGTGAATATATATCTACATAAACTCACATTCATGGATCTGCATTGTGTAACACACGTGCATATATACACGTAACACACACGAATATATAGCATATACACAAGCATATGTATGTGTATATGTGCATGTATATATACATATATATTTACATACATACATACAGGGTCTGGCAGAAGTAATACCATTGAGTGTGGTTGGTAGGGTACTTGAATGTCTTGCAGGAGATAGACAGCAATTTGAACATTTCTCCTAAAATGTCATATGGTATGCTTGAGTGTGAATTTGCTATGTTACAGACTTACATGCTCATGATTTTGTAAATAAAAGATTTATATGTAATTAAAGGGGTATTATTTTTGCCAGACCCTGTATATAGATATCTGTCTATTTATTTGTTAAACAAAATAATTAATTTTTGGTAAAAACATTGAAGCATCACAGAGAAATGACCAAAAAAAGGTCATTGCCATGTAGTATACAGAACTCAGAAAATTATTAGGCATGTTCTAAGTTCAAAGTCTTAAAATAACTTCCGTAAAGCAATAGTTTGAAGTTAGAATTTTCCTTTCTCCCCCTTTGACCACTGAGGTGAATTAAAATGACCACCATGTAGGTGTTTTAACATTTCCTGTGCTTGTCGACTCATCTTCTCTCATTGTGAGTTCCTCTGCTTTCTTAGGACTGACCCCTGAACACAGCTCTCGAAATCCAAGTTTAACTGTTCCTACCAGTTTCCACCTTGCTTCAGTGTCTCATCTCTAGGGAAACTTAATGTTCATCACAGTACCTGGCATATCATGCTTTCAGCAAATGTTTTTGACTGAAGGACTGTAGATTTTTCTGACCCAGGTATTTTTCTGGCCATAGTCACTGCTGATTTGCTAGTCAACTGTTTGAATTAAGACCATTTTTATCCTATACCATATTTAGGAGATAGCATCTTGAGAAAATTTTCAGGAACTTCATTAAGTGTTCAAAGCCAACCAGTTCTATTAAGTGTGTAGACGCTTCTTTCTTTCTCATATTTGATAGACAGGATTCTCAGCCTTCATTACCTGAAGAGTAACTTTGTCTCTTTGCCTAAATAATTTGAATTTTTTTGTTGTGGTATAAATGGATTTTGAAATTATAAGTAAACTTCAACATAACCAAAAATATATATAATTCAGAATCTAAATAGGCTTTCTCAGTATGCAGAGTCTTACCTGGACTTTAGGAAATGAACTTGTTCTAGAACTGGCACAAAAATTAATGAGTGCTGGCCCTGTTTCCCTGTTGTCTCCTGTCAGGTTGCTCACCCTGCAGAACCCCGGGGAGAGAGGGGTCATCTCTCTACAGGAACAGACCTGGGGGCCCATGTTTAATTTTTGGTTTGAATTAATTTATTTTTTCTAAACAAACAGAAGCTACAAGATATACAGGTTGAAGTGCCATTTAATGGTTAAAAAAATTGGAAATGTCACTATTCCTATGCACCCTTTTCCCAGTGAGCTGCAGGGCCACCTCTTCTAGACGTTTTCCCAGTCACTTCTCCATCACTGTGCTGTTCCTCCTCCAAAGGCCTACAGCACTGATGGTCCATAATATACAATCCAGTCCTCAATTCTCAGAGGCCATGTGGAATAACGTGCTGACCTTTCCAGTGGTGGCCCATCCCTCATGTTGACAGTGAGCCCATTGAAAACAGGCCTGTCTTTTTTTTTTTTTTTTGTAACTTCCTAAAGTTGGCCAAGAGCTGTACACATAACAGGTCCAACAGAAATATTCAGTGCACATTTTCTGCCTCCCTTTTCCAGAATGTGTATCATGATCAATGTGGGCAGGAGATACAGGGATGTGCAAATCTTTGAAAAGAGAATTCTAGGCTATCCTAAATAATTGTGATAAACGCACCTAAAAAGAGAATCTAATGGTCAAAATTTACAAAGAGATGCCTACTAGAAAGGAAAAGAGGGACCAAGATGACAAAGATGTAGATGACAAAGAACAGGATGGATCTTGAACTGGAAATGAACACAGTAGAGAGCAACACAGTCTTCATTTTTTAGTTGGTGAAGTCAAAAGTTATTTTGTTTCTGAATTATAAATAAATATTTGTTTAAGAATAATGTTGAAAAAGAAAGAAAAGAGAATTCCAGGGCAAGGTCTAGAAGCTGTGAGCAGTTCTGCTGTTTGTTGCCAGGTGAGGATATCAGTCATGGCATGTAAGTGTGTAATTGTGTGTGTGTGTTTACTGTATCATGTTCTTCGTAATGTGTAGTCTGGCAGGAGGCTTTAGAGAGTGACCATGAAACAATTAACAGCATCTCAGATGTTCACTTGTGGAAAGGTGTAAGGATTCCATCTTTTTGTCTTCTGACTCACATTCTGGGTCAAGGGGCCTGAAAACGAGGGTAGGAGGAGAGCTTGAAAGACATCAGTAGGCTCCAGGGGCCAATTTCTGCTTAGATCTTCCAAGATCCTGGGAATGGTCTCTTAGAGGGGCCAGAGGGAAGGGAGTGTTGATGGGAAACACAGTGCTTGCCCTCACGTTGCTCATAGTATTCTGAGAGAACCAAGACTCATGCTTAGATTATTTAGGGACTAATACAAGATATTCTGAAATTTGGGTAAAAACTAGTGGCTCTGCTTCTAGCATATAAGCCAATAGGGAAGCTTGTTGTGGTGGGCAGCGTCCCACCAAGAGCTTTGGCTCCATGGAGCAGAACAGCAGCGGCAAGCAGGTGGCCCCTTTGATTTGTGTATATAAGTATTTCCTCTACTGATTGCATGATGGTTGGTTTTGTCTTCCTGCATCAGCACAAAGTAGAGGCTATACGTCCATGTAGGACAAACCAGTGTCTCTCACAATGTCATCCAAGCACATTAGTTGACACACCAAGATTACATTTGTAGGGAAGGGAAGAAGGAAGCTTTATGATTTATGCTGTAGGTTCATTTCTATAAGCAATTAAGCAAATGTATCAAAAGCTGTGTGAATTAATATGTCTACAATAACTTGGATCAGAGCCCCAACTCCGTGTCTTTTCAATCAATGCGCTGTCTGAAGGCACTGGAGGCAGACAAATTACATTTTCACTTGGCCCAAAGTTGGAAGGGTCAATTTCATAAGCTGTTTGACGAAGAATGTTCAGATCATCTTGCCAAACTAGAATAATAGGCCTAAACATATAAAATCATAACCATTTATTTAAAATCTACTATCTACTAGGCACAGAAGATAGTGTTGTACATGCACTGTCTCAAAAAAAAAATGCTACGTACTATGCACAAAAAGAAGCTATGAAGGAACTTCCAGTTTTCTGTCTAGCATGTGAGAAACTTGGAAGCCACCACTTTATCCTAACAGCAAGTGAAAATCAGAACAAACTGAAAGTTCAACAACTTCTTACATCCTTAAGAGAAGTGAGGTCATCCTGTTCCCCAAATTGGAGAGACCGTCAGGCAAATACAAAGGATCCCAAGTTCCCAGAGCAGAGGAAACCCATGAGCTGAAACCTCCATGGGGTCCAGTGCTGGGATAGGAAATCTGGACTGTAATCGATACTGTGCTGTCCAGTCATAGGTGCTCTCACACTTTTGAGTTTGTTTCTCCAGAAGCTCTACCTGGTTCTCACAATGCATATTGGGGAAAGTTTCCTCAATTTTGAAACATGCCAGGGAATTCTGTTCTCCTTCACAAGGTCTTCCCTTAGGAGAAACTATTTAACCAGGGCCTAACTGACCCAGGGGGAGGGAAGCGCCAGCTCCCCCTCACCCTAGCCATCCTGGGCACCCAAGGTGGGACGGAATACCAGAAACACTCAGGAAGTTCACAGTCCAGAGGCACAGGCTCTCTGAAAGTCTGGGACCACATCACAGGATTATAGGATGCTGGCCCTCGCTTTACACCTCCCCACCACATCACTAAAGGTCTGTTCTTCTTACCTAGTGCATTTGGTCCAGCTATCAAGAATCTACGCAAAAGTTTTGCTTATTTTACTGAGTTGATTTTTATTATTAAGCTGTACGATTTTTAAAAATAAAATCTTTTTAAATATCCTTGTCAAATATGTACTTTTTAAAAATTAAAAATAAGCAATGAATGTACTGTCATTATGCCCAATTAATAGACGAGGAAACTGATGGCCAGATGAGTGATGTCACTTGCCCGAAGTCCTGTGTATTAAATGGAAGACCCAGGATTTAAATCTGAGTGGTTTAACCATTATGCTCTATTAAGTGTTTTGGTGTTAATACCACCTTATAAGACTTTATGTGTACCTTAAAATATACCTAGCATATTAGTTAAAATTTATAGCTCTTGTTTAAATTGAGGAAATATAACTGCTAATATATATGAGAAAGGACTTTGCAATTCCAATACCTTTAAGGTCAGCCTGAAGCAAAGACATATGATGGTTATTTGAAAAAAACAAGTGTAAATCTGAGCTCCCTAATTCAAAGAAAGCATTGATTCACTGTGGATCAAGACCCCATTTTGGGGTGGTACTGATTTTTATTTTGATTTTTTAATATTTTATTTTTATTGAACTTACTGGGGTAACATTGATTAATAAAATTATACCGGTATCACCTATATGACTATTGATTTTTGAAAAGAGCCTCTAAGATGTATTGTGTCCAGAGAAGATAATAAGATTTATGAAGGACCTGGAACATGTTGCCAGATCGATTGAATAGTACTAATTGAGTACTCTGTGATAAGTATTATGGTGTAATGACGAACAAACAGCGCTTATCTCAGGGAACCTTGAGATTCAAGGAATTTAGGGGATTTATTTCAAAGAAGAGGTAACTTGAGAATAGAATGAGGTGTGATTCAATTACCAAACACATTTACATACTTGATTTGTGTGACACCTCATGCTGGAAAATAGGAATACAGGGATGAATAAATACATCACTTTCCATTGTCCGTTCTCAAGGAGATCTCAGTCTACTGTGGTCCCGTACACTCAACTGTGACACAAGGAATAATATATTAGGGATATAAACAGCTGGCTAGTACACTCTCAGATACCATGTAAGTCTGAGAAAGTGCTTCTGTTTGAGGACGGGCACACAGGGGGCCACTTGATAGCTTTCTGCAAATATCTTAGGAGCTGGTATTTAGTACAAGAACCAGCTTTGTTAAAGACAAAACAAAAACAACAACAAAAAACCCCACAAAGCCATCCAGAAGGAGCATCAATGTTTGGAAGTCTCAGAGAAGAAAATAGTGTTATTAATAGGTGAAATTATTTTTCCAGCAATAAAAGATGAGACAACAAAATAGGTTGCTTAAAAAAAAAAGAGCAAATGTCACTTCACGGGACATGTCCTCACAGAGTGCAGCCTACCACCTGGCATGGGTATTATGGACTAAATCCTTGCCTTGGTGAAAGTTTAGACTGAATGAATTTTAAGGTCACTCCAAATTCTGAGAATCTGCTATTGGCATGAGCAGCTTCCTAAATTAGAAAGAGCTGCTTACAGGAAACGTTGATTTGGTTTGTTCTCCAGATATTTCACAGCATTAGCTTTTTCCTGACGCAAGCCTAGCATAAGCCTTGTGGGTGAGGCCTTGCGCCTGTATCTTCGGAGCATCTGGCTCAAGCTCATTTCAGGACTTAGCCTGTTAATTACGTATATTGTCCGGTAATTAAAGGAGCGATTATTGTCCAATGAGCCCATACTTCAAGAGACCAAAGCCGGAGGCCCAGCATTGCAGCTTCTGACTGCATCGGTGCCGATTTCCTGGGCTTTCAGCCCTGAAACGAGCGAGGTGCTTCTGGTCCTGTCAGCCTGCGATGCGGGGATCTGTACCCCGTCAGCTGGGGACATCCGCACTTTCCTGGGGAGATTTCTTTACTGCAGAGACTTCTCCTGGGAGTAGAGAAAAGTGCAATGCACCAGGATCCAGGAATGCTGACTTCACTTCTTGTCTTTGCCACTTAATATCGGCACGGATTCCCTGCTCTGAGATTTAGATTCCTCCTCTGAACCATGAGAGGTGCACTAAATCAGTAGCTTCCAGACGTCAGTCTGGCTTCTTCAATGTTGTTGTTGTTGTTGTTTTAAGAGCTTTTCACTTCCCATTTTGGAGCATCAGCTCCAGGGAATATGACTCAGGAGATCTTGAGTAGGATCTGGTAATAAAATTTTTAAGTTCTTTTGAGGATGCTGACGGTGCGGCCCCATTTGGGAACTGGGTAAGATAATTTCTAAGTCCCATTTTAGTTCTAAGAATCTATGAGTTTGTGATGCTGTTTTTCCCTCTTCAAAGCCTCAGTAATTATATATATAAAAGAAAAGGCTTTTATGCACCACAGCCCATGTGAAAAAATTCAATTCACTTGTGATTGTAGGCAACATCATTTTATTTTAGCAATTTCCCTTTCTAATGCTGCTCAGGTAGTTTTAAGAAGAGTCCCCAAAATGAAAAGCTGAAAGAAATTAAATCAACATTTAGCCTAGTCAGTGTGCAACCTTCCCCCCCTCCCATCTGCCCGCCCTTCTAATTTCTTCCCTTCTTTCTGGTCTCAAACATTTAAGCAACACATAAGAGAAAAACGCTCTCCCTTTAAGCCCATTTCTGAAATAATTCTATTTTTAAACACTGCAGTTCATCTCAATTGTGCTCAAATTCAATTCACTTGTGATTGTCTGCTATATTATTTTCTTTATCAATTTCTCCCCAGACTCAGTAGGGGTAGCGATTGAAATTTGAAAGCTTATGGGGAGAATAAAGTCCAAAATAGTGTTGAGGAAAATGTGTCTTGAGTCTGTTGGCTATAAGGAGCACTTGCTTTGCCTCAGCACCCGATCCACTTCTATCCATAGTCTCTTCATAAAGACCATCCAGCCGAAATGACTTAAAAATAAATTTAAATCGATTCTTCCATCATCAAAAGTTTTTTCCCCCTTGGTCTTAAAAATATTTTATTTTCTATTGTTGCCTCATGTGCTTAAGACTTTGGCAAAGGTTACTTTGCTTTCAGTTGCTAAATCTTCTCTTGCTTTAGGTGAACTTGGCATACATCCATGCAAGGTTATTAGGGATGTTAGCTATCGGAGTCTTCTTGGGATGGGAAGATAACTCTCATTCTGTTCCCCAGTTGGCTTGGCCTTTAAACACAACGAGAGCTTATTTCTAATACAACAATCCTTGTTAGTATCATATTTGTGAAACTTGTGATGTCATCTAATTGTCCATTTTATTCTCATTTCCTCCACTCAGAATTCAAGGTAAAACAATCACCAGGTTCATTAGGGTGATGAAAGGAACAGGAATTAACAAGACCCAAGCCATGTCACCAGTGTAAGGAAATACAGTTCTCACACTTATTCCTGTACGCCCACAAGAGGTTCTTCGCACTCACGCCCACACCCCTCACCTGATGATGGAAATGCCCACATTCAGGGGATTAACCGTTAGGCAGCTCCACACTTGTCTGTGACTTCCTCATTGCCCACCTCCCTAGGCCCCCTTTATGGTATTCCATTAGTTCAAAAATACTTGTTTCTTTCTGTCATCGACCTGTTATTTATACCTGTTTGGGCACTGAAGTTGAAGAGAGTACAGTGGTCCACAGAAGCACAAGAGATTCACGTTACGGCTGGGCAGGCTAGAAGAGGCTGGTCAGTGCGTTTTCTCCCAAACACAAACATGTCCAGATCGTTGTTCAGAATGTGACCTTTTATCTGTAGCTATGCTCAGCCAACTCATGTCATGGGTTTCTTTTCTCTTGCCCTTTACTACTTAGCAAAGGTCTGCCCTTTCTTCAAAGTCGGCCACCTCCAAGAAGTCTTCTCTGGTCTCATGTACTCCCATTCAGTGTTCACTTCCCTTGGGTTCTTGTTTATTTCTCATACTACTTAATGTTTTCAGTATGCGTCTCATACTTTCTGAAGCTGGCTGTATGCCCCTGCATGTTCAGACAGTTTCCTAACTTCCTTGTCAGTGCCTGGCACAGCATTGGCACATGCCTGTTACTTAAGCAGTATTTAGGGTCTGCAAGATGGATCAGTCACTACCTCATCTGTGTTATCTCATCACAGCTGTATGTATTAAATGCCATCACTTTTCCTGTTTATAAGTGCAGTGATTGGGAAGTCAGGTGGTTGGCACAGGTTACCAAGGGTCAGAGCTGGGATGCAAAGTCCAGGCTCTATCTGAGAGTAGATACCCTATGATGTCACGAAGTTTCTCTCTCCAGGGTTTTGCTCTATGATTGATTTCTTCATTTCTTCTCTTCCCCCCCCCCCCCCCCCCCCCTTACTATGATCACCCTCTGGAGGGTGAGGTGGAAAGCGGTATTTTATGGTTTGAAAAAAATGATGTGTGACTCCACAGAAATTTTCCGTGGAAGCGCTTCTAGAAGAGTAATGCTGGGGGTAAGGAGTGAGTGAAATCACATTATACAACATAATCAGCAGAGGCCCCTGAGTTTCAAGTGATTTAATTCCATAATGATGGCAGTATTTCCCAAGCATGGAAAAGGCGCCACAGGTGGAGCGTTCCCTTCCAGTATCACATATGGGACAAGAGGCTATGGAGTTGGTTAATGCTGTCTAATCAGGTCCCTCACCTGGGCCTCCTTGACAGTCACTCCCCCACCCCCTGCTTTCACAGTGGGAGAGAGTGATGGTAGTGCTTCTCTGCTCATGGATTTACATAATTGTAAAACATCAGTGATGCCACTGCGCTTTCAAAATGCTTGTTGGAAAGTGATTAGCTACTACAAGCGCCAGAATAAAATACATCTGTATACTTCCTGCCTTTACAAATGCCTGGGAACAAAGACAATGGAAGGGAGAAACATGTGAGAGGAGCAGATGAGCAGCTGCTAGATCAATAGCCCTTACGCAATTACCCTCCTTAGGAGGCGGGCCTTAAGAGCCCCAAAGCAAGTCTATTCATAAAGAGACAGGAACAAAGGAGATAGTATTTTTAAAGTACTTTCAAAATTGTGAAGAACTGTCCAAATATGAAGTATATTGTTTAAACTGTTCATTAAAGACCCCCCTGGTTAGGATCTTCAGAATTTCTGGGGTGATAAACAAAGATGCCTGTGGTTTTAACATGTGTAGGAAAGAGGCAAGGCCTATTAAAACAGGAAAGAACAAAATTTCATGAATGAAAAGATCCTAATCTGTGAATATTGGAAAGATCCATGCTTTGAACAAGCCTCTGAAATGTTCTCTATGTGTTATGACAATAGCAGAGTCTTTCCTATTTGAATCCTGGAGTTCAGGTCACAGAGACAACCTAGTTGCAGGAAAGTCATTGTTCTTTCCTGGTCCTGACAATGGGAAACCCACAGGGAACTCAGCCTAGAAAGGGCTGACGGTACACTGCTGAGGGATGCGAGCAGCAGCAGCGGCAGGTAAAAATGGGTGTGGCAACCTTGACCTTCCACAGTTCTAAACGGGTATCATGATGGCCAAGGAAGAATGGGATGTGCCCTCAGTCTCTAAAAACACGAAGGACATACTGCTACCAGCTGCTTTTCTAAAGCAACTCTCTCGTGGTATACAGAGAAGTGGATTGCACACACACACTCACACTCAGCTAATATTTATTGAACCTTTCTTATGTGTTGTGTACTTGGGAGTGTATTTCCAAAATACTGAGAATGGTAAGGGTCTCCGGCGAGGCTAAATGTGCATAGAAGTGGAAAGTGTTTCAGGTATTCTTTGCAACTGAACAAACCACTCCCAAGACTTAACAGCCCCAAACAATGACCATTTATAATCTCTCATAATTCTGTGTCTGATGGGTCTCAGGCAGTTCTGTTCTGTGTGGTACTGGGTGGAGCTACACTCTTTTGAAGGCACAGCCAGACTGTGATGTCTAGGATGGCTGATTTACACAACGGCCATGGGTGCTGGCCGTGCCATAGAGCCTAGCCAGAGCTCCTCGATTCTCTGTGTGCAGAGAAAGCATGTCCATACAGCATGGTGGCTGGGATCCAGGAATGGAATATTCCCACTATCAGAAAGTGGGAGTTGATGATCTCTTTAAGCCCCGGCCACTAAAATTACAGTGTAACGTCTGTTGCTTCTTACTGGTCAAAGGCAATTACAGGACCAGTTCAGATACAACAAATCTAAGGGAAATAGACCACATTTCTTTTGTGTGATTAGAGAAAAAAAAACCATCAACTACATGGAAACAAATTGTGGCTATCTTTAATCTACATTGTGTAGGAGGGAATGTAGCTCAGATGAACTTTAGAAAATAAAATAATTTTATCAGCTGTTTACCGATCAGGGCTTAACTTTGTGTTCATGAATATGTGGCTTGGGGGTAGGTAGGAGTTTTTTTTTTAACTTTTTACATATTCCATGGGAAATTTTGAAGACAATTAAGTTAGGGGTCAGTGACCTATGTATACAAAACCAAAGTCACGTGAGCTTCATTTTCAGAGAAGGTCAGGGTACCCTATCCCTTGTACCTGCAGACTTGTGGTGAGGGCCCTACAGGGCTGTGGCTTTGCTTCCTTGCCAAGGCTGTTGGCAGTGCAAATGGCAAAGAGATCCTGTCCCCAGGGATGACTGTGACCTTTTACAGATGTTGCAGAAAACTTGAAAAAAGTATCTCAATTCTCATTTTTCTAATTTTAGTTATTTCTGTGTTTAAATCCTTATTACATGTTTCTACTTCCTTGCAAGACTAGTCCTTGTATAGTGCCTTGTATACTATGAGAGTTTAATCAGTACTTTTTGATGGATTGAATATATGTGTGTCCCTTTACATCTAAAGAACAGTATCCTTCCTTAGTTTTTGTGATGTCTCTGATTATGGTAAGGCACATAGAGAATTCTTGATAGGAATAGGGTCAAAATTGCAATTTTGTTTATGTACAAGCTCGGTTTGTTTCCCTTGGATAGAACATCTAATTTTCCATAGCTATTTCGAGTTATAACGACAGCACACACCACTGCCCAGAGCTGTACTGTTGGTTATAAGGGGAATGTGGTAAGAATATGAATGACTGGCTAAGCAACGCTCCTGGTATTTTCCAACAGGACTCAACATGGCACATGTCATCTTTGTATTCAAAGGAACGCACACTTATAGATGTATACATAGTGATAGATATTTACATAATGTCTTCAGGATAATAATAATCCAGGAAATATTTGTTAAATTACTTGTACCCAGCTGCTTATTTGCTTTTCGTTAACTCCCATCACAAGGTAGGTGATTAACCTCTGATCCAGGAATGAGTGCACCAAGTTTTGTCCCATTTCTCA
>PVKM010010211.1:0-35335 GCA_004027735.1 Carollia perspicillata | reverse complement strand
AATAAAACAACACTTTTTCTGATTTTCCAGATATAATGCTGCTTATTTCAGGCAGCATTTCAAAAGTAAAATATTTTAATCTATGCTTTAAAAATTGAGTAGTTAATTTCCCACTCAAATGTAATTAAATAGAATCATAAATACTTTATATTTACTCACCAAATATTCTTTCTTCATGCACTTTATTTTACAATCTATATATTACTTCAATAATGCCTATAGTCTAATTGTCACCCTCAAGCTGTCCTGGCAATTATCAGCTTTAATTCTTTATAATGTTCAGATTTTACTGATAGTTAAGAAGAGAAATAGAGGTGTTAATAGAGATTATCCTTATCTCACCTTATCCTAGCAATCAGTTTTTAATTAAATGTAATTTTCAACTCTTCACCTGATCTTTTAACATTGATACAGGTTTAGGACTAATTTTTGGCATTAACCAGCAGTTGACCAGAGGGAAGCGTATAAAAGAAAAACTCACTCATGCTTCTCAAAATTGTGAGGCAGAGATAGACGGGTAAAAGGGAGACTATGCAAGTAAAAATGTTATGGATAAGATGATTTTATACTGTGAAATGTAAAATGTGAAATAAAATGGAGTCACTTATGTTAAAAGGCTTTAAAATGGAGCCAGGAGGCCATTAATGAAATGGGTCTTATGCACAGTCTCATCACATAGAACGTGAACTTTTGAACTGGGCAAAACTATAAATATTCCAGAATGCTGCAAACACACCTACAGCTCCTCACAGAGACAGGCTTTTGTTTAGGGATAGCTTTAGCAATCCCAGTTAGCTAAAATTAGCTTTCTGCTGTCAGCACCAATTAAGATTCTTTGTGACTGGTGTATGCAAATTTCTTTTGTTTCCCAGAAGGACACTGTTTGGGTTGTTACCCGAATCTGTACATCCCTGAATGCAGTTATTTTCATTACAAATAAACATTTTGCTTTGTTTTGCTTGACTATTGCCTCCAGATGATTTAGGTTAACAAAACACACACACATATCCATTCACATCTGTATGCACAGAAACATGCATACATACAGCACTCTGTAATTTGTCACTGTTTGGAGTGGTTCTTACATGTGAAGACTTGCCCTCCAGTAGACCAGGTTAGGAGACTTATCCTGAGAAGACCACCATGCCACTATCATTTTAATATGCCTTCTATTGATATAAAAGTTCTTTATTTAAAAAGTCCTCATAAACCACATACATCTGTCATTTCCTCATTTATTTGCACTATGTGGCATTTTTAAAGCTGCTTCTAGTCCTTTTAGAATAAAGTATGGAGCAAAGGAAAAAAAAGAGACAATATATTTTTTATTGTGAGAGTGCAAAGAGAACGGTTTACAAGCCCAAAGGGTGACGTTCCCAGGGTGGAGGCGAGCATCCGGGGAAGCCTGGATTAGGAAAGAATGTGGTAGAGACTGATACACGTAACCATCTTGGGGAAGGCATTGACGGAAAGTTGAGGAATAAGCATTTTGAAATACACAGTTTATTCCCTTAGACTGATTTTGGAAATATTTTGTCTTATGTTCTTTATATTCCAGTGACTACGGAAATTCCAGTCGTTTAACAAAAACACATTTATATTACTAAAAATAATCTGGTTAAGCACAATAATTCTAATGGTAGGAATATTGAATCTAGACTCAGAGGACGTGAATGGGGATTCATTAGTTCATTGTGAAAATCTGAGGCATAAAATGACATCTTTGGCATGTTTTACTTTCTTCAGGGCACATAGTTGGAAAGTGTAGTCTATTTTGATTTCAGAAAAAATGATTTAAAACTCATACTATTGAATAAAAGGGATAAATTGTCTTTACCTTTATTAGGCAAAATAATTACATTTCATTCCAGGAAAGTACTGATATTTTACATCACTTATTTATATGATACCTGAAAACAAATGGACAAATAAACATTTTAAAAGTAACTATTTGCTTATAATAAGTCTTTAAAAGGTGTCAATTATTGAAATGTCTCAAAACTGTAATGATCACTTAATTTTTCTAGTATTAGGAAAACAGACTTTTATTTCACAATATTGTGGAATAGTTTTGTTAGGAATGAAATGGCCCACAAATGTTACCAGCTATAGGGCCTTAGTTCTTGCATTCTGGCTAAGAAATAATTTAGAGCTAAGACTCAAATACAAGCACAAGTTTACTTAGAAAGTCAACGAAGTAGACTAAGTGAACTGTGGAAGAAGTGAGCAAGCTGGGCTGTGTGGGCTCAGGAAACAACTTACAGAGGCAAAAGAAGAGCCCTTGGGACTTAGGAGAAAGAAAGTAAGGCTATACGCTGCACTGCTGGTGTGGGAGGTGCGGGGGGGAAGGAGAGGGGGAAAGGCTCAGGGTGCTCCAGAGAGAGTGTGCGTGCTCGGGAGAGGATGGGTAGGGAAAGGTGAGGGCCTACTGCACAGAGAGCCACTTGGTTCACTCAGAGTTTTTAAGGGCAGAGATCTTAGAGAGGTCCCAGGGGAGCATCTCAACAGCATATTCATCAGATTTCCAGGGGTGTCCTTTCATAGTCATGGTCTCCACTGATTGGTCATTAGTTATTTCAGCTGTTTCTGATGTTACCCCTGGTGTCCCTCCATCTAGCCTGCTGCTTTTCTGGGCCTAGAGCTGAAACAACTGAGACCTAGATATTATATCTAATTTGACCAAAACTTATCTTCTGGTCAAGAGACCCAAGGCTTTGTTTCTAAAGTTATTTGATGCTGGTCAGAACCTCATTGTCCTGAGGGCTTAAAGCTTAAGGGAGTGGTCATGTAAGGGCTTGTATGACAGTCTTCTTTTTTTATTGCATTTTTCAACTACAATTTATCCCACTGATACCTTCTTTCATCTCCACCTCCACCCCCTCCCCACCACAATCACCACACTGTTGTCCATGTCCATTAGTCCTTTTACATTATTGCTCAAATTCTCCATCTCCTAACCCTACTCCCAGAGCTGTCATCCTGCTCCTTATCTATGAGTCTGTCTCTGTTTTGCTTATTAGTTCAGTTTTTTCCTTAGAGACCTGGAAAACATTATGCTAAATGAAATAAGCCAGTCAGAGAAAGACAAATACAATGTGATTTCACCTGTAGGGAAGTCTCTGAGGCTATTTTCTGGCTCTCCTGCTTCTCTCCTAAGGTGTTCTATCATATGACTGCATGGCTAGAGACTTGCTAGGGCAGAAAGGGTCACCCTGAGGGTGAGGTCCCACCCTACAATTGACCATTGCTAGGCCCGGGGCTTTCTGCCCTGGCGTCCTTCCATACTTGGCCCACTGTCCTTGCTGTACTCATGCCTGTCTAACTATCTACTCCAATTTTACACTGTAACTTAAAATGCATCCTTTTTAATTCCAAAGTTGTTAAAGACACACATGTATTAATTTAATTTAATTTGAGTGACATAAAGTTCAGGGAATAAATTGTAATGAAACAGGAATAAAGAATTTCCTTGGAAAAATGTCTTGTCAAAATTTGAAAGTTCTGGCCATCTGGATGTCCTTGTAAATCTCAGTGGGCTCAGTGGGCTATGTAGGATATCCTGACATATTAAGGTTAAAAATTAGTCTGATTTCATTCAAGGACTGCTAGATATGTCAGCACATAGGCGGTTTGGTGAAAAATATATCTATTCTAAAACATTTAACTGGTGGGATTTTTATTCTCCTTTTACTCATATGTTCTAGTCATCAAGTGTTGCTATTTCCTGAGGCTTTTGTAGATTCTCTACTATAATCACCGTGCTTCTTTACCGGTCACTCTGCCAATTTTAGTTTTCCAAATTCTCAGGTCTGTTCAGTCTTTTTCCATTTGTCCAATTGCTTTACAGCTTCCAAATGTTTATGCCTGTTTTCTCCTCTACCAGTCCTTTGTCCTAATGGATTTCTATCTTAGAATATTTTTTCCACAATTTGTCAGGTTTCAGGAGGAGTACAGGTCAATTTATGTGATTAATTCATCTTAAATTGGAATGATAACTTTTGTTAATCTACAATTTTCAGTTAGAAAGGCTACAGAATTCTTCTTTGGATTCTTACAGAATTTCTTCTAAGTATAATTAATTCTCAGTTTTAGTCTTAAAGGTATATCCAAAATATGTGTGGGCTCTGCCTCATCCTATCAGGCTTTTATTACAGTCTGATCTTTGGTTTATTGAAATTGTAAGTTTATTGATATATTCTAGGCCTGTAGAAGCTGTCCGCCTTATAGGGAAGCATTCCACATTACTGTTCTTTTTTCCCTTAGATTATCAAATTAAAAAATGACAAAAGCGAACGCAATAGCAGCTGTCTGGTGTGAGTAAATCAAAATTATACCTATTGCTTTATCAAAAAATATATTTCCTGGTGTGCCACAGAAGTTTAATAGTTAGTTTATGTATGCCATGAGATGAAAAGGGGTGAAAACTTCTTGTCTATACTATCTACTTTTTGCTCACATCTTTGATCTCTTACTGAAATCACTCATCTGGTTAGTTTTCTTAGTTATTTCTCTCTAGCATATCCTCCCTTCCAGTCCTCATCACTGCCATATTTTCCTTTCGCAACATTTTTGAGTTTTTCCCAAGAGTAGATAATTACCTTAAAGAAGTCTAAACAACAAAATTAATATAACTCATATATTAAAGTTGGCTTACTGACTCTAAGCCTTTTCAATAACTCAGTCTCAAAACTCATTAGCCTCATGTGCATAACTGATGCATTGTCCCTTTTCTTAAAAAGGGATGAAAAGGTATGTGTATAATTGGCTCCAGTTCCTCTTCCTAGATTTTCTAAAGTGTCTGTGAATGCAGGGAATCTTGAAAGGGGACGTGAATTCTCTTTTAGCTCAGTAGAGCTTCCCCATAGACAAGGGCTCTGCCTCTCTGCCTCCACTGAGGTAAGATCTCTTCTGTCCCACCTTGAGAGATTAACAAACAAAATTAATAGCTGTTGCTTCTCACTTAGTCTCCAAAAGATACTGTTAAAAAACAGAAGAAATAGAGAATCCTTCTCTGAAGTTGCTAGAAAAAGAGATTTTTAACTCATTTGGCTGGAGTCAATGAGCTAATTCACTCATTCATTCTTTTCTTTGACTGTTCAACTGTGACAGATTGTATGCCCACTGTGAATCAAGAATTGTTTCACTCATTTATTATTTGGATATTTCTCTTAAGAGACTAAACTAACTTTTATGATTTGGAAAACAAACTGTTTCTGCTTGGTGAAATTTCAAACAGCTGCCTTTGTTTTCCCAGACTGTGCCTTTTGTAGTACATTCTGATTTTTATTTTTTGATTAGGACACCAGAATTTACTATAGGAGGGAACAAAAAACTGAATAAAATTATAAGTCAGAATCAGCTTCAGACAAGATTATATGTGCCCACAAGCCTTCACTGTGGCGATTCTGCCAATAGAAGCCAAGTGAAAACAGTCCTGCTACTGTCTCAGCCATTATTAATAATTCTATTGGAAAGAAGTGAGGAGCCTACAAGAGTCAGCTCCCAACAATTATCTGAGACTGGACTTGACACAGCTCATTACAGATTAATTTATTTCAGAAGTCAACATGGGGTGTGTATGTGGTGATGAGAGGGAAGTTATCAGAAAAACACATAGATCCATATTTTGTTCAATAAATTTAGAAGGTTTATAGAACAGTTTTCCCTTCACCTTGACTTCAAAGGGCACATTTAGCTATCATCAACTCATCAGATTTTGTTCACAGGGTGGGGAAAAAGTAGGCATACAGTTGTGAGTACACAAAACACAATGTTTATTCTTGTGTCATTATTTATTAATTATTATATTGTTTTCCATTGTATTGTTACAAGTATAAACTTACATTTGCCCAACCCTGTAATTCTAGGAAATATCAGGTATAAATTTAAATCTGTGTACTGGTCAGTTTAATGGAGAATTTGATAAACCAAGCAGGCATTTCATCTACCAAAATTTTTTTTAAAAAAGCTGTATTAGATGAATTAGGAGACATTCAAATATGACACACCAAAAAAGAGACATAATACTTCTCAAATATTAACCTACACACTGACACCTATTTTAAAATAGTACTTTTGTGAGTTTAAACAAGATATAATACAAAGGAGATAAAGGAAGAAATAGCTAAAAACCACTGTAATTTTAATGCAGCGATTTTGTCCTTGGTTCAACTAAGCTTAATGTGTCATAATGACATCCTGAAATCACACACATACTACCCCTTAGTTGTAAAGTTTGATTAAATAATCATGCTTTTGTGGAGGAATTCAACTTAAAACACTTTGAGATCCTATACAAGATGAAAAGAGTATATTTTTATGAATTAATTTGAGTTAAATTGTACTATTTAGCCTACATTTTACCATAAGAAATAATTAATTTTGAGCCTTTATTTTTTCTTACTATTTATTCTGATGAAAGAAAATCATGAGAGTAGTTATTATTCAGCATATATTTTATTAATGAACTTATAGTTGTTAGGCAAAAGAAGATTTAGAAGAAATTTAAATGTTTCTAAAATAAAAGAAGAAGATGCAACTGTAACAATAAAACTCTAGGTATATTTATCTTATTATAACTTTATGTATTTTGGAAGGTTAAAGCTTGAAATATAAATGTCCAAGTGTTGTCAAATTTAGTGGCGTATTTATTTCATAGTATATCTAAATGTGAAATATTTACCCAATGCCACAGCACATTAACTACTATTATCAACAGATACTTTAATAGGAATAAATAGTAATTGGTATACATAAGTCAGTCAGTAATTGTTTCTGAAGTGACATGCTAAGTATTTTAGACATGCTAAAATACTAATAAAAAAACTTGCTAATGTGAACTTTTTAGAGTTTACTATTACGGAAAACATAGAAATATCTAATGTCACTTACAATTAAATACTATGACATCACAAGTATAATTATATAGATTACAAACAAATTTTAACAAAAACAGTAAATAAAAGATCAGGTAGAACAATGTGGACCTCTGGACTTCCACATTGAGACCAGTGGGTCAGCAGCCAGAACGGGTCCTGCATGGCGGGACCTCCTTTGCCAACATAATACTCTACCTTTGGTAACGTGACTTAGTTGTTGATTATTAGAAAACACTATGCTGGAAAGATAAGACTATAAATGAATTAACTATCTTTTGCTGCAGGATATTGCTTCAGGTCAATTTATCAAAACCAACTATCTGTTCACCTGGTCAAAATGGCTCAGTTATCAAGCAATGCTTTATTTATTTTAGGGGTTACTTCAACAGTATCCATTAATTCTAAAGTATTATATTCACATTTCTGTCTACTTTCAGTTCCCCAATTTGAAAGACCCTCTCTTTCAATCATTTTTAAACTCACCCCTCCTCCAGAGCTCTGTAATTATTCCACTTTTAGCCTTCCCTTCTGAGATAGTGCTGAGATCTGTCAATGTGCTATTCTCCCCAGTGCAATGAGTTATTATAAACTTATTCTTGTGTGTTAACAGACTGCTTTCTGATATATTGGTGACTTCTATGTATGAATTCATAGTTTGTTTAATGAAGGCTAGCATAAATACTAAATAATGGTTTTCTATTGTTAAAGTATATAATGAAAATAAGCACATGTGATACTATGGAAGATTGCGTTCCTGTTATAGAAAATTACATAACTAGGAAACAACACAGGTATTTCCCACTCTTAGACATTCTGCCCCAAATTATTTTTCTTTGCACATGAAGATTATTACTTAGGATAAAAAATAAATACAGGAGAACACATTAAAAATGATTCTTAAGTCCTATTGGTATTCTAGAAGCTTATCAAGTTAATTATGAATTTGAACACTCCGTGATGACAGGAACCACAGATCATAACTATTTTCAATTCCTGCTATTAATATTGATGGTCACAGTTAATTACCAGCTTCATCAGAATTAATTTAATGTGGTCGATTTTCATGTATAGAATGTTTTAAAAACTGGCTTTTTAAGAAGAAAGTCTTCATTAAGATGTAGTATAAGTATTTAAAGGAGCAGCAAGTACATGCTTATTTCATTTTATTGTACTTTACTTTATTATAGCAAATGCTGCCCTCTTTACAAATTGAAGGCAAGACCCTGCACCAGCAAAAAGATTACAACTTGGTTAATAAGGATACTCATTTTATTGAGGTGTTCTGTAGTAGAGCCCAAAATATCTCTAATAGTGATTAAACAATTTGAGCATTGTAGTCAGAAATTCTAGATTCTATTTAATAACTTGGAGATTTTCGAATGATTTACTGAAACTTTGATTCCCCTCAATTACAAAATAACAGAGTATTTGTGTTGTCTCAATTATAAACTCAGCTTTGTTTGGTCACAGTCAAGTACAAGTAAAGCAATGAGAACAAGGCACAGCCACAGTTTCTTTCAAGTTCAGCTGCCTCTCCAATGCCTCCTGCCATGAGGCAATGGCCAGTAGGAAAAACAGGTAAGAAAACACAGATTTATAAATATTTTTCTGACTTGATTTTGCAGTGTAATCTAGTCAGTAGTATACTATTACGTTTAAATTACCAAAGACATTCTTGTGTTCATAATCCTTAAAACTCTTTCCCTTAAAACTTTTGAACTTTCAACAGTTGAAAAATTAGTCAACTTTTCTCATATCTATTATCTAAATCTAATATGTGATATTCCTGCAATTTTGTGCTCATTTGCTCCTCAACATACTCCACAAATAGGGTTTATTTCCTAGGTTGCTATGAATATAAAATGAGAAAAAAAATGCTGAGTACTTAGCATAGACTCTGGCACATACTAACCACTCAATCCCAGGAGACTATTATCGTCATGATTAGATGCTAGATCCGTTCTGCCATATACTAGTCCTGTTATAGCAAGCAACTCACCTGAATCTTCAACCCTTAACTCCTCCTCTTTAAGATGAAAACAGTTATAGTAACCTTCACTTATGCTGTAAGCCTCTTATATTACTACTCTGAATTTTTTAAATGAAACTCACTATGACACTCAGCCCAGAAATCCTTCAACTAGCTCCCCTGAACACACACAGTTCAAGTCTCCTCACTGCCCTGTAGGCAGGCTGTCCTTCCTCCTGCTTTTACTGCCTTAACTTGCAGGTAAGTGCTTGCATGTCTGTCTTTAACACTAGATAGCAAACTACCTTAATGTGTATCACAAATTAATGTTGTTGTTTAAAGTAAAAGGCCTGTTTGCTGCTTCTAGATTTGAAGAGCACTTTCAGAGTGATGGCATGGTACAAATGCTGCCCAGAGGGTCTCTGGGTGTACCCAAAGAGATGTAGCTAACTCCAAGAGAGTGAAAAAGGAACTGTACTATTTTCTTTCTTTAATAAGCTTCTATTAATCAAATAAATGTGTTCATTTTGAACTTCTTCAGTTCCCCACTGCTTCTTATCATCTCAGAAGAGCCAATTAGGCTGGTTATTTGGCTCTATATTCATTATTGTTGCCAAAGAGATACAAGCCAATATCAGGTTAAAATAATTTCTTTGCCTCAAAGCTATACAAATGGGTCATAAGGGAACACACACATACTTTTCAACTCTTGTACAGGTTTTTAGATTTGCTGTTAAAAAAGCATATTGCATGCTAAAAATTACTATTTAGCCTAAACAACTTGCATAAGACTGAGTAAATGAGACCATTCAATCTGTCACTGGCTTGAAATGGTTTAGGGAAGGTGTACTTGTTCTACAAAATGCGCGTGTTAAATCTACCAAGGAGAGAGGTTACAGCACTATAAAGGGAAATAGCAACTGATTTAGTGGAGTAAAGGAATATAATTCTCCAATATAACAAAAAGAGAATTCTCTCCCTCATCATGCCCTGCCTTTTCTTCAGTAAAGCCCTGTCAGTGGCTCACCTAGCACCTCACACTGGCTCCCACTGGTTTTCCAGAGCAAACTGCACTCCTTCCCTTTAAGAGCTCTACTTCATTGTACCTCTTCTGTGGGTCTGTTTTCGGTGTTCCAATCAAAAGTGATGTTTTCTTATTCTCTCACATCCTAAGTGTTTATTCCTGCACTCGCATCCTTATTTTTTATGTCACTATATGTACTTCTAACCTGCTGGAGAATAAGCTACTTGGCACAGAGACATAACTCATTTTATTTGAAATCCCCTCCCACTACCTGAGATTATCATTTATTTTTAGTCTCAACATAATATAATTTTATAATTGGAAACATGCTTTGATATAATCACTTTAAACACATTTTGTGCCTGTAGTCTGTAAACAATTTGGTGGCTGACTCATACTGTCTGATGACAGATCTTCAAATGTAGCTGGAATAATGCTTTGCTTTCCTTCCCACTTGCTCCCCTGCCAATCCCTCCCTCCTTTTTGCTCATTGTTGTTGTGTCAGAGAAGATGTATCTATGAAGTTTCTGCTTGCAATTCATAAAAGTTTTTCACTAGAAATAATGGCAAACCATAGTACTATTCATAAATATTTCAAAAACCTTACACTAGAGCCAATGGGCCAACTGAAACACTTACTACTGTACCAAAATATTGCTTCAAGAGGAAATGTGTGTTCCGATGTTCGATAATATGTGCTTTAAAAGATCTTGGGACATTAAAGCAATGTAGAATATCAGGAATGTTGTAGAACTATTTGTGCTCAAATCTGTGCTCTCTTATTTGTTGTCTAACTGGGTCTAAAAGGCCATGGCTTTTCAATATTAGTTTTCTTATTTGTAAAATAGACCTCTTATTTTTATCCTTGTAATCACCTTCTTCTTACTTATACTTCAGTGAAAGAATCACATCCCTGTAGTTGGTACGCTCATGCTCTTTCATGCCTGTTTTCATCTTCCCTACTTTGCTAGAATACTTTCCACGAATTGTATTCTTAGAAAACTGATTTTATTATTATTTTTGTAATCTCAACACAAATACTAAACCCATTTATAACATCTACCATGAATTCAAAAGGCAACTTGGGCAGCTTTATCAGTTATATTCATATTATCCTTTGTATATACTTCCATTAATATATTTTGAATAATATTTACTTTTTAAAATTGATCTCTCCCCATTTGAATGGAAAACTTTATGGGCTATAACTGTGTTTTTGTTTCTTTGTAGCTCAAGACCTTGAGTGATATACATAATAGATGCTTAATAAAATTAGTTGAATTAATGGAAATAAAATGTTTTAAGAAGATGTTAATCTTTCAATGTATTTAAATGTCTATGCTCAAAAACTTTAAAAGAAAATATATTATTACTGTAGTATATTTAATAATATTAAATGAGCTTTTGTCTCTTTATTTGATGACTAGTTGAGAGTAATGACTCATATTTACATAATTTACACTATGTCAAATAATGTATGCTTTGCAAAGATTATTTGATTTAATCTCCCTTAAAATCACATGAAATATGTACTGTTGTAATCCCAATTCAAGTTGAGAAAACTAGGGCTTTGAGAGCATATACAGGGTGTAGCAGAAGTAACTCCTGCTTGAGTGTGGTTGGCAGGGCACATGAATGTCTCGCACGAGTTGGACAGCAAGTTGAACATTTCACCTAAAGTGTCATATGGTGTGCTTGAGTGTGATACTGTTATGTTACAGAATTACATGCTTATGTTTTGTGATAAAAGATTTTGTAATAAAATAAGGGCTTTATTTGTGCTGGAATATATATATTTATATATAAGTAAAGATATATAAATATATATAAAACAAAGCATATGTAGTTTACTCTTTTTTATATGTAAACTAGTAAAGGCATATGTAGTTTACTCTTTTTTATATGTAAACTAGTAAAGGCAATACTACAGAGTAGTGTAACTGTACTAGATAAACTATTTCCAGGTTATTAATATATCACTTACTAAAATAAATTTTCTTATACTATCAAAGCAAAATAATAAATCAATACAGTGAAAAATGAATCTTCAGGTAATGTGGTGTAGCAAAAAAGTGCTTTGAATTAATAATGAAGAGATTGGCATCACAGTTTTTATGTCTCTAGTGATGTTGTGGCTCTCATTAGCTCTTGTCCAGGCTACTATAACAACGTATGAACCTGACCTCAAGACCCAAAATGTCTTCTAGCATTCTTCTCACTGGTGCAGAATTATGTCCCTGAAACAGCTTTGATCATGTTGCTTTTCTCCTCCATGATATTACCTACAAGCTAAAATCCAGACCATTCAGCCTGAAATTTAAGACCTTTCAAAAAATGTCACTTACTTATTTTACCTTTCACTTTACATTGTTGTCCATTATTACCAACTCCCATCAATTTCTTCGTATAAATGCCAGTGTCACTAGACAATTCTCTGTTCCATTACATGAAGCAAAGCATCATCGCCTGAATATGTAAGTGCTTGGCTCTCTGTCTTAAAATTCTGGCTTTCTCCAAATTCGAGGACACTTGCTTTGTTCATGAAGTCTAACCTTGCTTCAACCTATAGTACCAACCCTATTTTTGCGAGAATATAAGGCATTTTAAGCCAGGTAAATTAAACTAGTTTCTAATATTTTAAACAGTTGTATTGACTCTGCATTAGATACCTAATTCTGCCTTAGACATCAAATCTATCAGGATAAGCTAAATTATCCTTCAGTACAAATAACAAATAATTAAAACCAAAAACATCAGTGACATAATATAAAAAAGTTTATCTTTTGCATTTTCTTATGTTGTACAAAGGGAACAGATTGATTACTGAGATCCATGGAGAATTCTGAAAATATTTTGAGCAACAGTAGTAAAAATAGAGCAAGTGTATGGTCACCGAAGCGGGAATCTGATGTGCAGCATTCTAAGTGAGCATTCAGATTGGTGTGTAAATCAGTCTCATGAATCCATTGGAATGTCTGATGAAAACATGTGCAGAAATCATGGATGAGCTTCACCAAATAACCAGTAACAGTGCTAACTCAAAATAAAAAATGTTATATCACTCACCCTTTTTGATGTCTACTAAATATCACTAATAATTCATATGGTACTCATTTAAGTTTAAATAAATGTCTCATGTTTCATAGATGAAATCTGCAAATTTTTCTATGTATTTTAACTATTCATAACTGCACCACCTGGTGCTATAGTAAATATCAATTCTTCATTCTTAAATCTGTCATTAAACAAATCTATTATATATCGATCATGGTAATGATAGCTTTTCTGATTTAAAAGATGCACTAATAAATTTCACTTCAAAGTGCAAGCAACTTAATTGTGGACTTTCTTGTGGACTTAAAAAAATACTTTACCCACAATAATTCTAAGCTTTAAAAATGAGAAGAGCAAAGTAAAAGTTAATCTTTAAACACTGTTTTCATTCAATAAATGTTGATAAAAACATCAAACTTGGTAGCTAAAAGGATAACAAAATATAAAATATATTCCAGAATTAAGCATTGATTAACAAGAAGAAAAGTGAAATATACAGATTAAAATGTCAGATATTGAAGTTCCCTGCCATTTCATTACCGTCGATAGCAGTAAACATTATAAATCTCAAATTTACCAGGCAGAATGTCATGCAATTTGTCAAATCCAGTTTAGCTAAAATGAGGTTTGTTGCTTACACAAACAACTTGTTAATTCAGTTGGCACCTATTCTACTGCTGCTGCATAAATCCTCAACTCTAAGCTACAACATACATTTTAATTTGCTGGCCAACAGATTAAACAAAGACAAGTATTCAGTCAAGTGGTGTTGTAGTTGCAGCGATTATTGGCATCCAATTTTCCACAAGTCTGTTTTCTGTTTAATTTTTTAAAATATTTTATTTATTTATTTTTAGACAGAAGGGAAGGGATGGAGAAATAGAGGGAAAGAAACATCAAGGAGTGGTTGCCTCTTGTGCGCCCCCTACTGGGGACCTGGCCTGCAACTCAGGCATGTGCCTGACTGGGAATTGAACCAGCAACCCTTTGCTTCACAGTCTGGTGCTCAATCCACTGAGCTACACCAGCCAGGGCCAAGTTTTGATACAAATTAAAGTCAGACTACACCACATTTCCTCTAATAATCTTGACATCTATTATCCTCTACCATATACATAATCATAATTCTTGAGAAAATCCAATATTTTAGGTGAACAATTTTCCTTAAATGCATATTTTAGTTCTGAACCTATTTAATGCTACACTTTTAAAAATTATTGTGAAAAGCCTTTTAAAATACGTTACAACTTACTCTTCAATCAGAATGCAAACAAAAAACTTAAGTGTCAGTGTCAATTTTACATATAATTTTTATGGTGAGTAAAAATAAATATAAGTAAATGGACTGACTTAAGTTTAAATAAAAGAAAGAATCTGTTTTAGAGATTAGTATGGACTTATGAAAGTCAGCTCAAATGCATGTCACAGAATGTTAAACCTGAGAGAGAATATCTGCAAATCATTTGTTTTCAAAACAGGAAACAGGCTGAGAGACCTAAGTTAATTTGCTCAAAGGATTTCACAATGTCAGATAACAAAATCAAAGATCCTGGATCTACTTACGACCAGTGTTCATTCCACTATGTCTTAAGTGTAAGAGTTCAGCTCTCAGCCATTAAGGGGCATTAACAATTTGCAAAGCACTAAATATAAGTTAGTCAAAGAGCTTAAAATCTGGTCTCTACACTCAGGGGTTTATAGTCTAATTTTTTGTAAGCTAAGACACTGCGCCAGTTAGTAACTCTCCCCCACAAACAAATCTAACTTAAATTGCATTTTAAAAATAAGTTAACACGTATGTTCTCACACAGAAAGGACTAGGAGGGAAGATGAGCTGGGGATTGTGTGGGCCAGCCCCACTCCCTCGTTAACTCTTTCCATAGCACGAGGTTTATCCTAATGTTAATGCACTCAGTGGCTGCCAGAAGCAATCAGTTACAGCGCCCACTCGGATTAAATGAAACAGGAGAAACAGCAACACATTTTCTGGGAAAATAACTAACCCCCCACTTTTCTTAGCTCTTTGGTCTCAGATGACTTAGCTTGCCCATTCCAGAACCAGTCACACATAAACAAGGTAGAGTAAGTATTTTGTACTAGGTGGTGGCCAATGCACAGTGAAATCAGACACACAAATGTACATTACCAATATTCTCAGTTAACTAGTATTGGTCACAATATATGTTCCCTTCAAAATGCTCTGCCTGTATATGTGCAGGTTACCCCAAAATTTAATTTTTAAGAAGACAGCTTATAATTTCTCCATTATGGCTCTACCATTTTTACCTGTATGACTCTGGGCAAAATACTTCTTGTGCCTCACTTTACTCATCTCTGTAGTGAAAATAATAGTAACTATCTTATACATTTTCAAATTAAGCACTATAGATAGTATAGTGCTTATACTTATTCATGAGATATAGTAAATACTTTATCAGTGTTATATACAGCTATTATTGTAATTATCACTATTGCAATTATTGCCTGATTCATAAGACAAACATACAAATTATATTTAGCACAAAGATTTAAGAAAAAATCTTTTTGTTTACAAATTGCATCTAGTAGGAGCTAACATCTGATAGAAAGTGACCTGCAAACAGAAGCTAATGACATTTTTACCTACAGATTCTTAACCATATTTTCCTCTTACATGTCACCTCCTCAATGAATTTTTGCCTAATTCCTCAATAATGGGCTTTCATATCTTCCAAGTTAGAAATTAGACTTACAGTAGTAACAAACCACCTCCTCCATTAAGCAATTTAGATTTCCTATGTGGAGGCAAGAATGTACAATAAAGAAGTGAGAGTCTCTTAGACTGGATACAAGAAAAAAAATGAAACTGGGCCAATCACTTACACCGTATACAAGAATAAACTCAAAATAGATTAAAGATTTAAATGTAAGGCCTGAAATCATGAAACTGCTAAAAAAGCATAGATAATAAACTCTTTGACAATGGGATCAGCAACACTTTTCCTGGATACACCCCCTGAAGCAACGGAAGCAGAAGAGAAAATGAACATTTGTGAGTTCATTAAACAAAAGGCTTCTGCACAGTGACTGAAACCATCAACATAAGAAAAAGACAACCTACTGGCTGGGAGAATACATTTGCAAATGAAGTATCTGATAAAGGGTTGCTATCCAAAAATATATAAGGAGCTCATACAACTCAACAACAAAAAAATAAACAATCTGATCAAAAAGTGGGCAGAGGACACGCAGAGATATTTTTCCAAAACAAACATACAAAAGTCCAACAGACACACGAAGAAATGTTCAACATCACCTATAATCATGAAACAAAAATCAAAACCAAGCATGATATCCCCTCATACCTGTCATTATGATGAACAGATATTATAAAAAACTCAACAAATAATGTGTTGGTGAGAATATGCCAAAAAGGGAACCATTTTGCTTTGTTTTGAGGGACTGCAAATTTGTGTAAACACTATATTAAACAGTATGGAGATTCCTCAAAAAAGTAAAAACAGATCTACCATATGACCCAGGAACTCCACTTGGGGATATTAATCTGAAAAAAACAAAAACAGTATTTCAAAAACATATGTACCCCTATGTTCGTTGCAGCATTATTTACAATAGCCAAAATATGAAAGCAAGTTAGGTGACCATTGAGAGACGAATGAATAAAAAAGATGTGATACACATAGACATACAAAATGCAATATTAGTCAGCCATAAAAAAAGAATGAAATCTTACCATTTGTGACACGATGTATGGACCTAGAGGGTATTATGCTAAGTGAAATAAGTCAGACAGGGAAAGACAAGTATTAATTTCACTTATATGTGGACTCTCAAAACCCAAACAAATAAATAAAAACAGAGTGGCCAAAGGATATTTACCAGAGGGGAGGGAGACAGGGAGATGGATGACATAGGTAAAGGGGAATATAGTCAATAATATAGTGGTACATTTGCATGGTGACAGGTAATTACTAGAATTAGTGGGGTGATCACATTGTAAGGTATAAATATATATGTCTAATCACTATATTGTACACATGAAACTAATAAAATAACTAATGAAATAGTTTTTATCACTTTAAATAAAAATAAATAAAACCCAGTTCATTAAAGAAATAAATAAATAAAAAGACTTATTAGGTGTGCCACTGGAGCTTCCTTGAATATGAGCAAGATATATTTCCTATTATCTAGGGTAGGGGTTGCCAATATTTTTTTGTAAAGGGCCAGGCAGCAAATATTTGAGGTTTTGTGGGCTCTGTTGCAACTATTAAACTGTACCACTGTAGTGTGAAAAAGATAGACAAGATGTAAATGAAAGGGCATGACCATAACGCAATAAAACTTAACCAAAAAGTATGTGTAAATCCCTATGGCATGAGAAAACTACCCTGATTTTCTCTCCTCAAGAGATAACACATCCTTACAGTTAATCAGGAATGTGGTGAGAATAGTAGGTCAAGGGTGTTAAAAGCTGGGAAAAGTAGCTCAAGAATGCTACTTTCCCAACCGTAATGGTTGGTTTCTTTCACTTGGGAGGAATTTCTTTAGAACTAAATTCCTTCCTTCTAATTCACACAGAGAACAGAGAGATGAGTGACCAGATTTATGGGTTAGAATGAGAAACAAGACAGGTATAGTCCTTCCCTTTTCTTCCCCTATCTGGAGCCCCCAAGAACAAGATTCTCCTCTGCTTCTATGTGGGCAAGCCTGACCTGGTTTACTGGGACCAGTAACCAGGCAAGTAAGTCTGTCTGACTCCCTGGATTGATATTTGGTAATTCAATTGCCTTCAGATTCAAAGTACATTCCAGTATTAGCTTACTTAGTTATAAAGGTGATATTTTTATCTTGAACATTTTAACACGTCTATTTCTTACTTTATTTCAGACTTACATGGGAAAGGGAGGTAGGGTTTACTGAATGCGTTTTCAAACTCTAACATCTATTGCATTGTTCAAGACACAGCATGAGTTCTATTTTGGATGGGGTTTTTGGTGGAACCAGTGCCGACAGCTTTGGGCACTAATTAATTATGTTAATGAATTGATGTCTCTTTATTAAATGGAAAACAATGCACACAGTAGGGGAGTACAGTGCCTCACAAGCCTAGAGCACTCTCCCAGGGTACTGGGCAAGGACCAGTTTTATGGAGCTTTAGAAGTGGCAACGCGTAAACAGGATGGGATTGGCTGGGGTTACTTCTCGGACCTTAGTCGGCAAGATCACGGAACAAGAAAATAAATACAGAGCCCAGAGTTCATGGCCTTTGGGTAATTTCTGACTGGCTATCCTGAGACTCCAGTTAAGGAGAGCATTAACAGGAACACAAAAGTTCAGTTTGCGGGCGTGACCACCCAGGGCAGGAGGGGCTCCATCTTGGGCCTAAAAATTTATTTCAACGATTCTAACATTGCCAGTTCCTTGGGCGCACAGACGGACCTTAGGTTCCTGAAACCTTCTGTCTTGGTTGTATTTCCAAGCCTGTTAGACTTGCTGTGCACATGCAGGTCCCTGTGCCTGGAAGCTTCTCCCACACCCCATCACACTGGCTGGGACAAACGAGGACCCTGGGGCCTGGGCTGCAAGAATGTGAGCAGGTGCTGCTTCCCTCGAGGCTTTAGCATTTGGGTGGAAGTAGGCTGAAAATAGGGCGGGCAGATTTACCTGAGCAGTGTCCAACCAGTGCAACCTTTGCCTCGAAATCTGTGGGTGAGTGGGTCAAAGCATCTGAGACCGAGATGGGAACTTATTTGGGGCCTTGGTGAGCCCCGTGTGTGCCACACTACTAAGTCACCGAGCATCAGACCCGCCTCCCTGAAGAGGAGACTTGACCCCTCCCCTCTCATGGCTTTTCAGTTCCTCTTGCACTCCACCTAGCATCCTGGGGTTTCTACACATTAAATTTGAAAGGGTGAAAGCACAAACACACATAACCCACAGACACTGACAACAGTGTGGCGATGGCCAGTGGGTAGGTGGGGTGGGGGCTGGGTGGGGGCTGGCAAAGGAAGAGAAAATGGGGACATCTGTAATAATGTCAACAGTAAACATAAATTAAAAAACATAAGTGTGAACAATTATTTTGACTTTGGTGGTTGGTAGAGATAATATAAACCATGAAGTGTTTTCTTTCTGTTTTAATCTTTATTTATTTATTTATTTATATTTTTTATTGTTGTTCAAGTACCGTTGTCTCCATTTTCCTCCCTCCACTTCCTCCCAACCACTTCCCACCCCCACAATCACTTCCCATCCTAGATCCTACCCATTTTGGCTTTGTCCATGTGTCCTTTATACCTGTTCCTTGATAACCCTATGAAGTGTTTTTAAATAGACTTTGAACTACTGTGACTTGGGCAGATGTCTTTAAAGGCTGACTGATGACCACACAGGAATTACAGTGTATTGGCCTCTATAGATTGAATCTGCCTCCTTGGAATTCATACATTGAAACCTAATGTGGTGGTATTAGGAGATGGGGCCTGGGATGATTGTGTCATGAGGGTAGAGCCCTCATGATTGAGATTAGCATCCATATAAAAGAGACCCCAGGGAGCTTGCTAGCACCTTCTGACATGTGAGATTACAGGGGAAAATGCTGTCTCTACTGTGAGAGATAGTAAGTAACCCACTTCATAGGCAGGTTAAATTGCAACCCACTCAGCAGAGTAGGCTATCAGGAAAAGGCAGGAAACAACAGAGGGAAAAGGTACAGCAAGAATGGCTTGATCAGCACATGACCAAAGAGTCTGTTTGCCCGCAGCCACAGTGAGTACAAACTTGGGAAACAACAGTGGCAGCTTCCTTCATGACTATTTGAGGATAATTTTCCAGTTGAAAAAAGTGTAGACATTTCAAGCAAAATTCCATAGGAAGCGTTTCCACAGCAACAGTCATTGGCATCAGCCTTTATGGCATTGAGCTGATTATTTCTGTATTTATTAATTTAACGTTTCATTAACTGGACAACCAGGGTACATTGCATAGCTATTCATTGATCCAAACTGAGGTGGTGTAAAAAAGCAGTATTTGATTCACTCCTGTTTCTAACCTTAAAAGCTACTCACTAACCTGACTACAAGGCTCTAGAAGAAATCCAAGAATCATCTCATAGTTTTGTATAGTCTTCTCAACGATTATCAAAGATTAGTTCTGAGCTCCAAAACTGCTAACTACAAACTGTAACACAGTCTATATTAAATGAAGGAACTATTAATAAATTTCTTAAAAAAGAGAATTCAGATGCAACATTTTACAGTGAATCCAAAGGCAAATATACGTTAATTTATTGGGTCTAAATGTTATTGAATCAGACTATTACTAGTGCCTATTATTTATTTATTCACCATTCAACACATATTTATAGGAATGCATTATAATTGTACAGATACTTAGGATTCATATTTAAAGATAATAGGGAGAACTTGAGAGAAAGGAAACAAAAGGAAATTACATGCTTGTTTTAAAGACGTGTTAGTTGTTTAAAATTTTTTCTTTTACTACAATCTCATTTAAATCAAACATGGTTAAGCATAGTTACAAAAGTTCCCAAACTTCTGTTACTACAGTGTTTTGGAATTTTAGAAATAAAGGATTAAGTACTTAATTCCTTAAACTTAGACAGCTTTGTGATATGGAAAGTTATATCAGTTGGCTCAAAGTAAAGGAATTATTTTTAAATAGAATTTTGTTAGCTAACATATTCATGTTCTATATAACTAATTGTCAAAAATTACTAATTAAACATATTTACTGCTAAATGGACAGAGGCTTCTGGGCACAGTTATTACACTTGATTAATTGCTTACACATTTACAGAGCAGCAGGCATATGGTCTGTATGTTTAAAATATGAACTCCAGCCAGAACCTGCCCCTGGATCTGTTTCTGAGGAAAACTATCTGTGTTCCCCAAGTGATCAATTCTGGAATAAAGCAAAGGTCAACTTAGAATAATACAGAATCATGCATCTCCAAGGAACCCTAAAGTGTTGTCTAATTCAATCCTCTGCTGCCTTCACATAAATCACCCAGACTTAATGAACGTGGGGAGTCTTGTAAGAGCGATACCAAGGAAAGGAGATGAGCACATTCCCAGGGGGTGAAACCTTCTCTTGCATCAAGTCCACAAGTATTCTGTTGCAATTTACACTAATTTATCTTTTTCTAGTTAATAGGCTAGAGAATATAGGTCACAATAACAAATTGCATAGCCTAGGATAATCACTCTAGTCAGGAATTTTTGGACATCTTCAGATTAGAACATTTGGTTTAAGGTTTATTCTTTACCCTCACTCTCACCTCATGTTCCAAATGGTACAAAAAAAAAACACAACAACTAATGGACACAGACAGTAGTAACGGTGATTGCTGGGGAAGGGGAGGGTGGGGAGAGTACAGAGGTATAAATGCTGATGGACGGAGACTAGATTGGGGTGGTGAATATGCAATAGTAACAGTGCACAGACAATGTGTTGTAGAATTGGCACCTGAAACCTGTATAATTTTGTTAAGCAGTGTCACCCCAATAAATTCAATAAAAAGGGGAAAGACAGAAAAAGTAATGCAAAGGTGAGATTTTCTAGACTCTGAATCATTAAAAGAAAATTATTTAACATTTGTGTATTAATTGCTTTACAGAGATTCACTAACAATGATCAGAGGGGTATAGTAGTTACATGTTCTTTTTCATGTTAAGCAGACATAAACTTTAAAAAAAAATAAGATAAAATTTGATTGAGGCATCACTTTATATAACAACTTTTTACTTCCAGAATGTGTTTTACTATAAACTGCTTATGTTTAACTGAAATCATGTAAAGACAGAGTAAACAAAAAGAGAATAAAGGAAAAACCAATAATGAAATAGTGAAGTATATGAATCTTTGGGAAATGTAGTGTTGTAGAAAACTACAGCTATTTCTCTTAAGACTGGGTGATTTCCATAGTACGGCAGCATTTGAATTATAAGCATATTTTTGTAATTAATATTAATTAAAAATGGGCATTAAAATATCACTTGTATTTCCTAACGAATATTGTCAGTCAAGTCTCAACATAAATGTATTAGAACTAAAGGAAGAAGACACACTGCTATTAATCCTTATTATTATTCATTTCTTATTTTGAAAATATATTTTAAATAGTATAAATAATTTCAGAGCTTTATAATTCTTATTTTCACTTTCCAGAAAGTATATGTATATATTTATATACATTATTATTAAATTATGTAATATGTCTATGCTATATTATAAAGTTAAAGCTGTATAATTTGTATCAGTTTATTTTTATGAACACCTGCCAAGTGTAAATAGTGGGAGTCAAGACCAAGAGAGACATAAAAGTAGTTCTAGGTCTCATGAAATTTACTCATGCCTCAGTTTTCCTAGAATGAATTGTACAGTATAGGAATCTATTCTTGTCTATGCATCCACTTACCATTGAGTGAAATACCTCAAATCATCAGATGGCCGTATGGCATTTTCAATTTTTAACTGTCCATGATATCTGTAAGGTCAACTCAATTGCTTCTACAGAAGTCATTGTTTATGATGGTAAGGAAAAATAAAATTAACTTGGTCATATTGATTCAATTTGGTTTTAAGTACATAAAATTGTAAGGTTGTTTTGACCTACTTCTGAAAAAGAAATTATTATAGAATGGGAAATTTTTAGATAGCATAGTGTGTTTTATAATGATCTCTTTTATAATTCAAAATATTAATGTATTCTCTTTCATAGGCTATGATTTGGCCAGCTTCCCTTGGTCAGGAAGTCAAGCATCCCTCAGCTTGGCCCATCTTCAGCTTCAGAGTCCAGGTGGGTATCAGTGTCATACAAGTCTATGCTGACAGGTGGGTTCCCTTACCTCGTGTGTGATCATAAACTCAAAGAGAGAACTAAAAGGTGAAAGTAAAGAAGTAAAAGTCATGCTGTGGTTAGTACCAGGGCATGTCCAGGTTACTTTGCTGTAATAAACTATCATTGTAATTAAACAAATATGTATCCACTCTGTTATTTGTAAGGCACTATGCTACATCCAATGGGACATAGATGTTTGACTAAGAAATGATCCTAAAACCAAGTGTGAGAAAAAACTTCCATATATAAATAACTTTAGCAAAGGCAGACTGGTAATATAATAATAAAAATGAAAGAGAGTACACATGAATTGATTCTAGAAATAGCTATTATATTGCCCAAAGGTAGTGGCCTCTTATATTTGCATTTACTGTGACTTTACTAAGTCACAGAATGCCAATACTTATTTGTTAGAATCAAACTGAAATCACTGATATTTTCCTTTATTTCATTATGTATAATTATGTGAGAATCCTCTGGTCTCTTTTACTGTACTTTGTAACTTTAATTTGTATTTTTAAATTACAGTTTACTTTCAGTATTATTTTATATTAGTTTCAGGTGTACAGCATAGTGGTTAGACAATCCTATACTTTACAAAGTGTTCACCCTGATATTTCCAGTACCCAATTGCCACCATACAAGTTAGTATAATTCATTTTTTAAGAAATCAAAAACAGTCTTCAAAGATAAACCAAACCAACTGCTTAAACATTCCTTGGTAAAAATAAACTTAATAAAGGAAACATATACATAGTGTGCCAAAGCTACAGCCCCTTGTTATAGTTCCCATGAAAAATATGCAGATTTTGGTATCTTCCTTTGAATTTTATCTTCTTTTTGTTTCTTTGTAATTGAAAGATAAAACCCATAGTGTTGTTAAGAGGGAAATTGAGCTAATCCTAGTAAAGTGATTTGCATGGTGTTCAACAGAAAGAAACCCCTCAGGAATTGCTTGCTATTACTAGATTTATTTCTATATAATTTGATGCTTTAATTTGTTTCTTAACATAGTGGAGCACACTTTTCATTATGTTATAGTAATTCTTTGAATGCTTTAATTGGAGATGGGTAATGATAGAAAAATTGCTGCTTCATAGAAAAACAAAGGAACCATGAAGAGCCCATACTTTTGTTCTTTAATTGTCAGGGTTCACATATTATTTGCTTATAAAGAGTTTTACAAAGAAAGATATTAGAGAACATGCAATGTAAAAAAACAAGTTCCCACTTTTTACTGAAATTTATAATACATTATTGTCTACGGACCATGAAATAAAACATCTGACTTTAAAATTTTTTGTTTTTGCTAAATAGATTTCAACTGTTTCAGGGTTTTCAAATTCTAATTCACAAAATCCTGGTATCTGGTGGCTAGATAATTGAGCTTTCTATCTATACACTTGTGTGTATGTGTATTGTATACATAAATGTACATAGTTTTTCCAAGATGTAAACAAATTCCTTTATAATTCCCCTAAAATTAAAAAATGCTTGCCAACATATTAGAAATATAAAAATCTAGTATAAAATTCTAATATAAAATCTACCAATTTATTTTGTTTTAGTTATTTGTTAATGCAATGTTTCTTTTATCATCTTGGATTAATAGACTGCTATCACCTAACCAATTAATATTCTCGTGTTTTTTTTTTAATTTAAGTAATAAGGCAAAATACAAACCATTTATTTCCTCATTAGAATTTTCAGGATTTGGCTCTTACTATTAACTAATTTATATTCCACTGGTTATATGTTGTATATCTCCTTAGAAAGGTTGTTTTCTTTCTGAATCCGTGACTAATCTTTGGAATACACATGCTCCATGAAGAAGCCTCACTAATGAATAACATAATGACAGTGACTCAAGAACTCACTGGCACAGCCAGGAAAGGCAGTATTCCAGCAAAGCTATTAATGTCAGAACTAATTCAGTTCTCAGACAATTTTGTTAATTATTAGAATGTTTATTCATTAAAAAAATATCTGTCCCTCTCTAACATGAACTGAAATTATGAATTGAGAAATGAACAATAATTACCCTTCCTTCCTACAAAAGTGGGAATGTGGGTTCCAGACTAAATTGCAATTTAGGGAGCCTGGCTAAGATAAGTGGGCTGAAGCACCCAGTACTACAGAAGTGAGGGAGCCATGTTACAGCAACTACAAAGTCATATACAACAAACTAAAGAACGGAGCTGAAAAGAGAATTCAGATAGGAGACATTAGAAAAGGGATTTGAAGATATTGGTGTTGGAAGACAGGGGGCAGCCTGGAATGATGACTGCAGCGTACTTGCCTGACAATGGTGGATGGGCAAAAACAGTTAAGGTGTTAAGTGTATATGGAAATTACATTAGACTCTTTCACATTTTTAGAAGAAGGAAAGGAAGAGGAAGAGCTCAAGAGGGGAGAAGGAGACTATAAGCCATACATAAAAATCCTTGCAGGACGTTTTTGTATTGTATTTGTCCACACAAAAAGGTGTCTGATACTTGGTCCCATACCAAAATGTCCATGGACACACTTGGTCCACACAAGCCATCTACCTAACCCCAGGCAGCACTACCAGCTGGGCTGCTGAGGAAAGAAAGGCTATTATTGGCAGTACAACCTCAAAACAATTATTGGGCCGATACAACATGGTAGTATTTTTTTATGTATTAATCCTGAAAAACCAAAAGTATAAATAAATGTTGTGGGCAGTTTGAATCCAGGAATGTTTTCTAAGTGTGGACAGGTAGACAGGACCAAATTTCCAATACCTTCTGCCATGAACCAAATATGCCCACAGGTGTTTTGTACAGGACCAAATGCCTGATGATTTAAATAAAAATGAAATATTAAAGCAGAGGAAGAATAGTCTAAATAAATACATATTGAACACCTACTATGTGCCCACCACAATACCATATACTTTAAAAGTTTTCCTCCAAGTAAAATATATGCCAAGGAAATATTTTCTTCCAGACTAAATACCTGTGAAAAATGTCATGGTGATATATAAGTAGAAGTCCATAGCTAACTGCCTAATTTCACCACACAAATCAATATTATACAATACACATTGGAAGTTATAGTTCTCATAAATGACAAAGGCAAATTCCTATAACTCTGACTCCAAATGTTTATGCTTTTAACTGTTTTGTGATTGATGATGACAGAACTTTTGCTGCATGGTATAGTGTATCTTTTTAGCATTCAAATCAACATGGGAATGCTTCAAGTCATAAGATTACAATAAATATTAATGCAGGGGCTTTTTGAAATTTAACACAGTGCAATAGAATAAGTAGAATTATGAGAAATGGAGTCACTAGACAGATGAAAGATTTATAAATATTGATAAAAGCAACAACACTTGGATATTTTTAAGAATGTGAATAAAACAATGGGAACTGCGATTAGCATTAATGTTAGAACCACAGTAAAATGGACAATGCTTGGAAGTGCAAAGGTTCTGAAAAACTTTTATGAAGAGCATCGTTTTTTATTATACATGAATCTACACATTTTAGTTTCAATTATGCATAATATGTGGCAGAATTATTTTTTAAAATAACACTTTTAAACTGTATCGGCAAAACCAATACCCAAACTAATAGCAATTTTTATATTAAAAATTATTATGTTTATAGAAACCCAATAGCTTTCCCTCCTAGTGAGCTATTTATTTATTAGGTTGAAGTGATCAAATTAACTGGTAATTGGGGTGAAGGGATGAAGTGGATATAAGTATCGATTAGAATATTCACTAATATGAAAACAGTTTTTATAGGACTTATAGCATTGTTTAGAATCAACTATATCCACAAACTCATAATATAATTTAGGTGTTTTACCTAATTTCAGAAGGAGGATTATGCTTGCGTATAAAGTTTTGTTTTCTTAAAATAAAAAGTAAAAAATAAAACACAGCTATCTAAAATATATATTTAGTTGATATAAATTAGATTTGATGTACTTATTATTTCCTTGAGTATAAAACAAATTTCAACACTATTAGGTATTTTTAAACTTTCAGAAATATTATGAATGATCTCATGGGATAAATTAAAAACAATTTTAATTTGTACTTAAATTTCTATGAAAATAATAACTAGTAGCAAATATTTATTGAGACTTCTGTATGCCAGCACTACTCTAAATACTTTTTTTTGACAAAATTCACATTTAATGGCTAATTTAATATTCACAATTTTCCCTACAAGGTACCATTATCTTCTCTTTACAGATGACAAAACAGACATAAAGAGAGCTTAACTGTATTGCCTACGATAATATATCTAGGGTTCTAAAGGTATAATTTAAAACTACAGCTTATACTCTTAAACACTCGTGAGCTGGAATACAAAGGCGAATGTTCTGCAGATTTCTTGTAAGAGTGAAAGTTAAATATTAATGCTTAGTCATTAAATATATATCTATATAACACATGCTAATTTCTGTTCTAAGTTATTTACATATATTAACCCATTTAATGCCGAGTGACTAAAAGTATAGTTAGCACTTCAGGCCCAGAATGTACAATACCTTCATATTATATGTAAGAATACTTCATCCAGGAGAAGAGAAGCAATACGTAGTAAAATGTTAATGTGCTTTGAGGAATACCAATATTTTTGTATTACTCATTTAACCATACATATAACCCAAAGACTTAAAAAATAATCTAACAATTGTATTAGTTACATATAGGGTACAATATCCCTACATCAGAGATGAGAAAATGGAGAATGTGAAAGACAAATTGTTGGAACTTCATGATTATAGTAAGTAGTAGAAACAATGCCTAAAGCTCATGTATTCTTTCTCTAAATTCTAATGTTTTTCTGCTTGAAAAGTTGTGAAATATCCATATATGGTTATTCGAAGCTTCATTGCCATTTTTTAAGAACTTACTGTATGTCTGAAACTGTGCTAGGCACTTGGAATGCAAAGACAAAAATATGCCCCATCATTACATTGTGGGTCACCTGAAGCCCCAGTCTTGTGTTCCTTTCTGTTCAGTATTTGTGTTGAACAAGAGCATCCTATTGGGTTGATAAATTCTTTGTCACCCTCCTAAAATATCCTAGAATACAATAATGTCAAAGAAAGGAATTACTATTAAATTTCTTGAATATTATCTGGAAGAATGTCCAAGGGGCTAAGTGTGTGTGGAAGAGCACTTAAGTCTCCCCAGGGAGTTACTTGAAAGACCCACAGCCAAGGTGAAGGCTTTCATTGGGTGGTTACAGTTATGATAGACATGGGGGAATGATGTAGAGAAAGGAAAATAAATCAGGATAGTTGGCATATAGCAGAGATAGAGCAAAATGGAAGAAATGATAAGAGTCAAGTTAAAATTTTCGGTGAGCTCATGCTCTGTTTTAGCATAGTGCTAGAAGCTGAGGATACAATGATAAACTAGAGAAAACATACTCTGCTATCTGGTAATGTCAGAACACAAGCAAATTAAAGAGGCATTGGAAGGAGTCTTAGAAAATATTAGCAGACTGGAGTAGAACACCTAGAGCATTCTTACATTGCAATCCTATTAGGAAAATATCTTGCCACACCAACTTACCTATGCCTGGAGCACTACTTGGAGCATTAAAAGACAAAAAGGTGCAGTGTATTTTTCTGTTTTAAATTTTTATATCTGATTCAGAAAACTTTAGCATTTTAATAATAAATGGCTAATAGAGTATCAAACTGTACCAGGTATGACACTAAACAAGAAGTTATATAAAGACCAAACAGCTGAGCTGAAAATCAAAATAACTAGATGTAAGAAAGGCTAGAGGGACTATTCATAAGCCCGTAAAAAAGGAAATCTCCTCACAGCTAGACAAGGGAGGAGGGGTTAAAAATGAGAACAAGCAAAAGCCAAACTAAACTATTGAGGAAATTGTAAGAACATAAATGGCCAAACATTTTTTAAAAGCTACTTTATGATAAAAATATGGAACATTTGGCTAAATAAACAATAATTTGTTAAAAGGATAATTTAGTAAGTACCTTTTATAGATGCCATCACCTTTGAGCATCTCTCCCTAACCTCTTGCAGTTTGCCCACATAGATCAGTCCCCTTCAACGCCCCACAGTGTTAATGAGGCCAGGTCCTTTATCCCATTGCATTCTACCTTCAGGGAATTGGGTCTCAACAATCTAACTTGAGTCAAATTCACATTACACATGACCAAAAAATTTTCCATTCTTCCCATAATTAATTTTCATCTCTCTCCCCAATTAATACCTGCCAAGAGGAATCGGAAGAAAAAAGTGTTTTTCCTTCTTTCCAGAGACATCTTCTCCATAACACAATGGGCCTATAATCAGAACCAGGACACTGGAGAAGTCAATAGTTGCCAGAAGGGTCAGCTGTCACCGAAGGAAAGTATTTCAGTTGATTCTATGAGACATACAGTCGAGAGGATATTTGCTAGAATGTAGTGGAGTCGAATATTTTCTTTTATTCATGTAGTGCTAGAAAGACTCAAATGTAACAGAAATAACTTCCTGCATTCTATGTATAAAACTCAATTTCTGAATTGAACGTATTTCTGTGTATTCTATCCTCATTGTTCCAGTACTTGTGAAGAAAGGAAATTGCCCTTCACTTGGTCTCTTGGGATACTTCCTTGCCCATGTCTCCTCAAACCATTCTCCTCCAAACAGCTCAAGTTATCTTTTTTAAAAATGCAATCTTGTCACAGTACTCATCTGATTGAGTTCAGTTAGCTCATCATTTCCTGTAGAATGAAGTCCAAATACCTTAGATGCATTCATAGACTTTCACCATGTGTTCTTTCTCAGACATCTTTCCTCATTTCCCAGGCAAACTGTACTGCTTCCAGAACCATATCCTTCTTTTCTAATTTCTTCCTTCCCTCTATGCTTTTTGTTATTGCCATTCTACTAGAAGTCTCTTTTACTCCCTCTTTTTCCTCACACTTAGCACTTAATGGAATCCAAATAAATAGTTTTAGTTAAATGAGTGAATGAATGGGAGTGAACATACAAACCTGTCCCTAACTGTGGCTTGGTCACACTTACAGTCTTTATTTTCTTCATGCCTCTAGTTCATCTTAGTGTATTTGGGTTGGAAAGATTACTACGCTTAAAGTTGGAACTTGTGGTGTCAAATCCCAGTTACATTTTCAATTTCATAAATGTTATATTCTTTGTCTTTCTTGGGCCTGTTTCCAACCTAAAAAAGTGAATTTTCCTAACACAAGAGTTATAAGTATCAAATATGGTTAATGTATGCAGAAACTCTTGATAACTTATGTAAATATGTCAATTTCTAAGATACCATGTTGATTATTTTGTTATTACTCTGAACTAGTTGATCCTGAAAGGATTTTTATGGCATGCTCATAAATCATTGTCATAAGTAAGATAGCAGAAATAGCCAGCCTTTCTCTCAATAGGCTGAGGAAATTTTTGTATAATTTTGATGCTGTGATAGTGAACAGCAGATTTTCCAGGAATTCTTTTCACCCTGGTGTGGGTTAGACATGGTCATGTGTGATGAGATGTGTAAGTGGGAATGTAATCTCTGTGGAGTCAGGAGTCGCAGGCCAGGCAATACCTCAGCAACTTCCCCAGGTTCCAGCTCTGTGCTTGCTTTTTCCACATATGCTTTGAGGTCACATATCCTAAAGTCACAGCCAAGTGAGGATCTCAACTTGGGCTTGAAGGTGACAATAACATAGAACTATCTGTAGTTTAGTAGCAGGCAATTTGGGTCTTGAATTAAGCCTTTCAGAATACAAATGATTTAGATCAGTTAAAATGAAAGCTATAGGGCATTCCAGGTAAGAAAAACTCTTAAATGAATTCTTTCATTGGAAAAAAGTCCATGAGGTATTAGGGAAACAACTATATTTCTGCTATGCTTTTAACATTCCTGTCTTTGCTTTATAGGACTATATGATTAATTGTTGGAGAGAGAAAGAGTATAATGGGTCAATTTAAGTTACACAGACTGAAATAAACAAAGTAGATAAGACATAAATAGAATTAGGCACTAAAACTTTTCTTTCCCTTAAATATCTTTTATACATACTATATATATAATATATATATGTTATATATATTATATATATAGTATGCCATGAATCATTAAGGATTTTCTAATTTTAATTAGTAAACATTTCTAAATATATCTGCCATTTCAATAAACTTAATTTCCATTAGAAGATTTAATAATATATTTTCTGAGACTTAGAAGATATTAGATTTTTATTTCTCCTTCAAACACTATTTTAAATGTATATCAACATGAAAAATTCATATAAAAGTACCCTACTTTTAAAAGTTACTGTTCTAAAGATTTGTTTTTTTGTAAAAGAGGTAATATTTACTTTTATTGTTTAATATAAATTCATTCACATATTTACTTAATATAAATTTTAATCAAGACACTGGAAAATACAAAGGTGATTGAGAGATAGACTCTGAGGCTAGTGACCACAGCTAAGAAAACATATAATATATTATTTAATAAAGTATGAATTTTGGATTAATGTTTTGCTTTCTTAATGTGATACTATGGTATAGTTATAAAAACTAAAATTTGGTAAAAATAGTATTAAAAATGTGTTAGCAAGGGAATTATCTGTTTTAAATTAAAAATTAATACTGTTTTGAAGAATTAATTTTATTATGAAAACTCAAAAAACTTACCATGCTTCTTTTGCCTTCTATTCAGCTATGTGAAAGTGGATAGTGTTTGAGCTTGTTGGTGATACTGTAAACCCAGTAGGTAATTTTAAGGCACAAAGGTTCTGACAATTTCTTTTTATTTATTCCACTGATTATATAAAGAATGTTTCTGTATAAAAAGTTATTTTATATTTTTTATTGAGGTTGCCTCATACTATTATATAAGTTGATGTTAAGTTTAAATAGATCTCTCTTCTTAAATGAGTAGAGTCTGGCCTTGTTTGTTTCTCCCTCATATTTTACCATCTATCACATATTTCCTCTTGTCATTATTATTTAAGTAATCAGCCCCCAAACCATTCTGGATACCTACTGTCGTTAAGGGTTTTTTTTAATGCCATTTTCAGAGGACTTATAATAGTCAATGCTATAATTATAAGCTTTCATAAAACCAAACACATTTTTTAGGTATTTGTGGCTGATAATCATTTCCTTTTAGAATCATGCTACATGGTTATTAATTTCAAATTCTTAGTCAGTACCCAACAGCAGCAAGTCTATGCATTGCCTTGGATTAGACTATTTTATAAATTTATAGTTATTCACATAATTTATCAATCTTTTGTTTATTATATACTCAAAAGGATTTATAACACATTATAGAAATAATGAGTTACAGAAGTACATTATTTTATTATGCCCAATAATTGCAACTATATCACTCATTGTCACTTCCACTAAATTCTGAGAAGTGCCTCAAATCCTGGTTCAATCAAAAACACAGTACCACTGCATTTGCCGGACACTGTATCAGTAGTAGCAATCCATACGTGTACAATTGTTGCCCTCAAGCCTTGTTATTTACTCAGAGGGCCATACTGTAAGAAGTTACTTGACTTGTACGTGGTACAATGCACTGCAAAATTTTGTCACAGGGGCCTGTGATTGCTTTGCAGATTCTGAAAAGGCTTTATGTAGTCAAAGGGATTCTGACTGTAATCTCTGAGCCAATTTAAACAGCAGCATTATTCATTCGAAATACATAACTATTCTTCACACTTCTAAATGGAGTTGGTGCTCTCATTCTAGAAGAACAGATAGAATTGGGGTTTTTACATGGTTGAAGAGCTATAAATGTATCAGACAAGCAGAAAAACATGAGTCCCAAAGCAGGACGGGCACAGTGTGACTGCGAGGCAACAAGGAACCCACAGGTAGGAGTGGGGTGAACAGAGAGGGAAGAAAATGCTTCATGAGAAAACAGAAGAAAAGTACAGGGATGAAAGTGTTACAGTAGAAATGGATTACACTGAAAAGTTTAAGTGCAGAGGTGACAGAGTAAGAGGACCTTGTATTTTTAATCTCCCAGTGAGTTTCTCTTGCACATTAATGAGCATATAAAAATGTAAAGAAGAAAAAAATCTCACAATGAGCGGTGTGATAGGCAAACTAGCTCGAAACTATACCATTAGCCTAGACATGTTATGATGACAACTTGGACTGAGATTTGTAAGACCGGTCGATGTAAAAGTGACCAATGAGGGTGCTTTGTTTGTTTTCAGAAATAAAAAATCTTAGTAACTGTTTTGACAAAAGGAGGAAGAGAGGTGGATGAAGACAGTTGTAATGTTCTGAGCTACTTAAACGGGAGTGGGAATGACATGCATGCAGACAATGGCACTGGGAAGTGAGTTTACTCAGAGTCTGGGCATGGTTAGAGGAATCACTTACATATTCACTTATTGTAAGTCACTTACATTGTCTTTTTAAAATCTGTGGCAGTTATTCTACCTTCTCTGTCTTCCAAGCAGGGCAGCATTCTCTATCTTTCATAAAAATTACTTCTCACATTTATTAATTTAGGTATTGTTTTAAGTGATTTATATGTTTTGATTTGATTTACCCTCACAACATTCTATAAGATAGTTACTAACTTATAAAATTTTACAAATAAGGAAACTGAAGTCCAGAAACAAAAGAGAAAGCTTGGCCAAAGCCACCAGGCAAATAAATTATGAAGATAATTTTGAACCTGAGTAACTTTTGCTTTTATCTACTGGCATATACATCTTCTCTCACTCCAAATAGCCAGTTTACTACAGCCACGTAACATCTATTGTACTTCTTTTACTCAGCCTGTTACAGCAGAATTGCAACTGATCTCCTGTTCTCTAAATGCCTCCTAGTCCAATGAATCCCCTAATGTATTTCTAATGTATTAGAAAACTGGCCATGTTTCACTAGCTCATTGAAGATTACTGGATGTTATTGAAAAACTTTCAAAGACTTCCAATAATCTTTCACATAAAATCAAAATATACATAGAAGGTAAAGCCATCTACAATCTGATGATTGTATATACATCTCACTCCCTTTCCCCAAACTTTCACCAAATCTGCTCTTAAGTAGAGAGACTCACTGCCACTCTGAGCTGTGCCATCTTTTTCACACCTCATGGCTTTTGCATGTACTGATTTGATTAAACAGAAAATGTCTCTGGTTAGCTAGAGAACCCCTAATCAGCTCTCATGGTTGTAAAGCATGCTGTGATTGAGCCCACAGCTGTCCCGGCCTGATTTTGTTTTTGTTTTTAACACACACTTGGATTCTCAGTTGGTTGTCATGCCATGCTTGGTAATTGAATGCACTACACCAATTCAGGAGGGTGAGACTTAATACAACTTTAGTCTCCTGGATCTTTTTTTTTTTTGAGTCAAGCCAACATAATTTTCTCATATTTCCTAGCTTTTGTTTGTCTACTCTATGGCTTTTGTTTGTACTTAAATGTATGACTCTGGCATCATAAGCTCCTGGTACTACCTAAAAAACCTCCTGGCACCAAAGAGCTTTATAGCTCTCTACTCTCTAATGAAAATGCCCACATATCCAATTTTTAGAGCTCTGCTTTGCTTTGTAACAATAAGTAGTAATATGTTAGTGAGATGAACAAATCCCAACTACTGAGTATTAGAAAATGTGCTATTTCCTACAGTTTAAATATTTGCTTCACTCATCCAAAATGCAAAGCTCTTTGAAAAGACATTTGAGGAGTTATGATACTATCACAATCATTTTGTGATTGTGTGAAACACAATCATTTTGCTCCCCTTTGGGAGAGGTATTCAGAGTAACTTTTGATATGGTTTAATGACAGCAAGTCACAGGTAATGCTTTGCTTTCAGGTGAAGCAAGCTTCAGAGTTAGGTGAAAGAAACAGTTCACACGGAATGAAATAATTTGTTATACGAAAATGAATTTAATAAAATGATGAAAATAAGCTTAATTTTTACCTGAACTCAGCCATAGTATTTCATCTTCATTTTGCAGAACATCCTGTATACAGAGATACAGTATGAATTTCCTTAATTTTTATCAAATTGTGAACTAGAATAAATAGACACATGATATTACTATTTTTGATTTTTAAAAACTGTGTATGATAGATGGAGATAAATGTGAAGAAACCACATCTGACAGTATGCTTTAAAGTTTGGTGTAAGAAGATACATTACCAGAATATAAAGCTGAATCTCTGGAGGACACAGATGAAGACAGAAGGTTGAAAGTTGTCAAATCCTTTGAAACTGTATAATTTACACAGTTTGGATGAACGCAGAATGAAATTGTATTTCCTATTAGGATAGCTGAATTTCACATATATTTTGGCCTAATAATATAAATTATTATTCATATTTGGCCAAACATCATTATTCGCTATTTCTTTTTTCTAACTTGTCTACTTAGAACATGGTTGGTCACCAAGAAGAGACACCTACTCACATTAGTTTAAGTAAAATAGAATTTAGTACAAATTCACTGAACTCGGGAAAAGGTGAACAAATCAGGCCAATATAGGAAGAAGTCAGGGTGGTCTCAGAGCCTTAGCAAG
>PVKM010010210.1:0-35172 GCA_004027735.1 Carollia perspicillata | reverse complement strand
TGGTTTCCAGAAGGGGAGGGAGTAGGGGGTTGAGGAGTAGAGGGAGTCTAATACATGGTAACAGAAAATGATTTGACTTGTTTAGGTGGTGGGCACACAGTACAATATACAGACCTAGTGTCGTAGAAATGTACCCTTGAAACCTATATGATTTTATTAACCAATGTCACCCCAATGAATTTAATTTAAAAAAAGGAAGTGCTTGCTAGAAACTATATTTGGCCTTCTTTGATACGATTTCAGGTTTTACTCTTCTTGGCTTAGCTTTACATACATGGGAATGCCTAGGGATTGTGGAACAAAGAAGAATAGTGTTCATGTTTTTGGCTTTTATTTAGCTTGATTTCATTCCTGCTGAAAAGAAGACCATGATTTCTGAATACTTTCTAGAGCTATTCTGTCCTTTTTCTCTGTCCCTTTTCTCTTTTCTGCTCCCTTTGCTCATCCTACCAACCTAGTTTACCCTATTTCTCTTTCCTGCTGGGGATAAGATAAAGAAGAAGATAAAGAAGAAGAAGAAGATAAAAAAAATTAGGAAGAGGAAACGGAGCAGCGGGAGAATTAGAGCTGATTTTTTTAAACCTCTTCTTGGTCCACCTCAAAGCCTGTAATGACAGTGGTAAGCTAGAGGATTATCCTTTCAGATTCTACAAATGAGTAAGTCTTGGTGTGAATAAGCATCTATACTACAGAATGAGGAACCCTATGATATATTTGAATAGGAAATACATTAAAAATATATATTAATATATGTATATTAATATACAAGGTCTGGCAGAAGTAAGGCTGACTTGAGTGTGGTTGGTAGGGTAATAATATAGGTGTAATAATTTACAGTTTTAATTTGAGCATTTCACCTAAAATGTCATATGGTGCGCTTGAGTGTGATATTGTTATGTTACAGAATTACATGCTTATGATTTTGTAATAAAAGATTTTGAAATAAAAAGGCATTATTTGTGTCAAGCCCTCAATAATTAATGAAATAAATAAAAATTTTTTTCATTTATTTTAGATTCAGAGGGGACACCATTTTCTTTGCGTTATTTAATACTAGTAAAGAGATCTGTTTTTGTAAATCCAGTGATTCTTTGTAGATCTCTATGTAAACCTTCACAGTGGCCTCTTTTCTGTCTCTTTTTTGTTTGTTTGTCTATTTCAGAAGCATATTTTGCCTTTTTTTTTACTGAAATGTTAGTTCATGGGGACTCTTTCAAGACTAATTATTAGTGATCCATATGCATAAGTTTGACTGACAGAAATTGTTTCTGCTTCCTGCTTTCTAAGTAGTTGCCTGAAGCCATACCTCATGTAGATGCTAAGCAAAGACACTTCGCAAAGGCTGAGTGTCAAACATGGTGTCCATGCCGAGTGGTGTATACAGAGAACATTTGTAACAGGGCATTTTCAAATGAAAAGAGCTCTTTCTGTCAGCAGCTTAAATTGTATTTAAGTTGTACATGATGTAATTGTAATTGTACATGATGGTTAATCCCATATTCATTTTTCTTTTATTTATAGCCACTATTTCAATTTGAAAGAGGCTAACAGGATTGAATTATACCAGGGAAATTAGACCTTTTATTATAGATATTTCAACCTTAACAACTGTTTTTCAGACCTTTCCTTCATGCTACACATTATGCCAGACTCAGGGTATACAGACGTTTAATCAAAGTAAGCAACCTTTGAGGGAGACCTATATACAATGAATGAGTCCACCAAATATACTCCATTTATATTGGGATAAATACTATAAAGCAAAATACAAGATATTGAGATCAAGTATATCATGCAGAACCAATCCAAGTGGAAGTTAGATGAAAAGTGAAGGAAGGGGTGGGATTTAGGGTTAACATACTAACTCAGAGGTAGGGTGGTGAGTGTGGAAAGGTCCTGAGATAGAGGAGATGACTGGCACATTTGAATGAAATGCAAGGTAGGAATGTGGCAGAAAATGAGACTTATACTTCTGATAGGGTCCAAATGATACTGAGTCTCTCAGGTTATATGAAGGCTTTTGAATTTCAAAACTAACAGCAATGGAATTTCACTGCATGGAAAAGGACCTTTCAGGAGTTGAAGGCAAGGTATCACTAGAATCACAAACGTGCTCAGAGCAGTAAGAAATGTCTTGCAGTAATTTAACGAAGAGATGATGGCAATCTAGACTTAGTTGGTGGCAACCAGTTAAGAGGGAAGAACATAAATTAAAAAGCCGATATCAGCAAGATGCAAGACTTTGTCTTATACAACTGTTATAACTGTAGATATAAATGTAGAATTGTTTTATGCTAGAGGACCGGAGTCCTGGTTGTCCTAAGATCCTGCCTCCTTATTTTACAGGTAAAAAACAGGTTTCCCAGGTCAAAATGTGGGTTTTGGTACAGAATTAGAAATAAAATCTAAATGCAGAATCTAGATTGTGCTTGTTTTACAATTCTGAAAGCATGCTAATATTTATATTTTAGCCTTATGAAGCACTAAAGTAGACATGAGTATTTTGATGAACTATTGCAGAGAAGTCAAGATTTTCATATTCTGGTTGTATTTTCAGAGCAACAGGCTGCCTCAAATTAGAGGTTGAATATTAGGACTTAGAGTGAATTTCAGGCTTTGGGGGAATCAGGATGGCAGTATTAAAACGCTCATTTCCTTTAATCCATGCTTCAGTTATATCAAACAGATTGAACTTGAGGACTGTGGGAGTAGAAATTGACTAAATTTTCTCCTAACACAGTTGCAGAGAGATGGCTAGGGAATATTAAGGATCGGTTTTGAGACTCACCTTCTTCACCCTCATTCTAAAAATTAATTAGCTAGCATATCTGTTGAGTGGATGTGATGAAACTCAAGAGTTTGGGGTCAACTTGAGTCTGGCTTGTGCAAAGAGTCCCCAGGGGTACGCAATGTCAGAAATAGATGCATTTGACTTTAACTTCATGCTTACCTCTGAAACAGGCTAACTAAATTGAAACAGAATTCATGAAATGTGCTGTGTAATGGTGAGTGTGTATGAAACTATCACTTGCCAAGGAAGACCTTGTAATTAAATTAGTAGCAGTGACTGAATTGTGGAGCTAAAAGTTAAGTAATTTCTGTGCGCACAGTCTGTCAACCTCAGCACAAGCTTGGGCATCTTGCCTATCGGCCTTTGACCTAGGAGGGCAGAATAAAAATGACCTCATCATTCAATCTGAAAAATCTGATTGACCTATCCACTTAGGTTGGCTGACTCCTGCCTTAGAATTTACCACAGATCTTGTTTCTATCACTTTTGACTGGGGAAGCACCTTTAACTCCCATTTTCACACCCTGTTTAAATGTTCTTGGGCAAAGTGGTTCGGAATACATGAATAGCAAAAATTTTAAAACACTAAAGATTGCTGTAGGCCTGTGGCACTCAAGGGTTTAAAAAAAAACAAAAACTGGTGACTCATGCTTCACTTATTTCCTCCAATGGCTCTGTATGTTTTAGCTGGTCAGGCTCTCTGGTGTGAATGGGTTCTGGGTGCCCGTTGGTTGGTTAGTACTACCTGTAGTGGTCGCTATCAAGCCCAACATCACCATCACTGGCAGCAGGCAGATTTGTGGGAAGGCATGTGGTTATTGCATTGTGCCACAGGGGCAATTGCTGACCTTCTTATCAACGTGCATTGTTCCTTGATTCAACAGTTGTGATGTGGGTTGGCAAGTTCAATATGGCTGGCCGGACTCAAACCAGGCAACAAGAAGACAAGTCCACCAACAGTCCAGCTCTTTTCTGGTTCATCTTGAAACTTTCATGGCAGCCAATATTTATTGATCACATTTTATACTTTCAGGGGGATCTGCAATGGTTTCCAGTTTTTGGTTTCGCTGGTGACGAGGTTGAACTAGCCATCTTTATCATACCTCCATATCTTTTCTTGAGTGTTTTGATTTCAGAGAGTGATGCCAGATGTAAACGTAGGACTAGATTGACTACTTAGGCTGGGATAAGGAGTGACATAATGTATTCTTTAGCAGAGATCCTTAGGTGCCCTGGGTAATCCATGTATGCAATACCAGGAAACGATGCCTGGGGTAAACCTTACAGGAGACTTAAATCCACAGGGAATAAGCATGAACAACTTTACTGTTTTCATTAATATTCACCAATCCAGTTAAATCCACTGTGTAATTTACTGAGTGGATTTACACAGTGGATTTACTGAGGCTGGCGCACCACATGAGAACTTAGAAATACTCGTGTAGTTCCAGGAGTTTTCCTGACTCTGACACCTCAGGGCAACCAAAAGAGGTAACTTCCTATTACTCCAATACCACATATCCCTCTTTGTTGAGGGAGATGAAGGAAGGAGTTGATATAATCATGATATTCTTGGAAACATTGTGAATTTGTTTGGATTTGACCATGAAAAAAAGTGGCCATTCTGTCCTCCAAACACTTATGGTTTTTGTGTATATGCTTGCAATTCCACCCCCCACCCAACATTTCTAGATCATTTTGATCTAGGATTTCTAGGAAATAGATTTATTCTAGGGCAAGAGGGAAACACTGTGTGTACGCTATTGTAGGCAAGGCATGGTGGAGCATAAATGCCTGCGTCTGTACTACTCAGCACTGTGAGTAGTGCAGAACCCTTCCTCTCCTGACACCTCAGATTCCGCATGGGATAAATGTTCCAGCTGGGCAACAGATATAGTCATGGAAGCCTTCACAAATATGATCCTATGCCGGGGCTTTGTTTTTCAAACTGATTATTTTTTAATTTCTTTCACAGGGATTTTAATGATGCACTTTAAGGGCTTACATGATCGTGTTTATTTAAAAAGTGGCTTTGAGAAAAGCAGAAAGGAAAACACAGTATAGTCGTAGTAGGTGATGTGTTGTGCCATCCAGAACCTCCTTCAGGAATGGAGGCTCATGGTCTCAGCTGCTGGGTGTGTTCTCGTCATCCAGCTCATAGCTATCAGCCAGTTACCTTCAGAATTGCCTCAGTCGAGAAGAGCCACTTTACCCAAAGTCATGTCCCCTTGACATGAAGATGTAAAAGCTCAGCCTCCCCGTCCTAATTCTTAAAAATGGTGAAGGACCATTGTCGATTCAGAGCTCCCCATACGACTGTCTAAGGCCTTCCTTGTGCCTGCATTGCAGCTCAACATCTTCCTGTGCCAAATGCTGCCTCCTTCCTTTCTGCAGATGCTCATCTCAGGAGCACCCCTAATAGTCCTCCTCCAAGCTGATCTCCAGCTTAGAACCTGCTCCCCTAATTGCCCAACCTGCAGCAGACAGCACATAGTACTTCTCCTTTGTTACTGGGTCATGCATTCCTCATCTGGGGTTCTGGGATGGTGCTCTTTCTGCTTTCCGGTAATAAAATTCTTCTGGCTGTGCTGGGGGAGTGGTTTACTAATGTTGCATTTTATAGTGTCTTCTCTTACACAGCATAAGTCCTAGTGAAAGAGCTTGTCTACACTTTGTAGATTCTCTAAATGTATTGACTATTCAAGGAATTTCAACTTATTTGTGGCTTCCTCAGATAACTTTATTTTTTAAGAAGTCAATGTTATTCAATGTTTATAAATAATCTGAGCTCACTGGAAGGAGTTTGGCAGGTTATTTAACAGGACATTGAGTGTTGTGAGGAGATGGCATTATTTCAGTTGCTTGATGTGTTAGCCGTCATATGAAGTCTCTTTAATCATGGAAACACTATAATTTTAAGCACATTATATTTTATCTTTAGAAAGCACATCATTAAATAGAAAGCCTAAAGCTGTGCTATTTTTAGCTCAAAAAAGAGACTCAAATTAAGATATAAAAATAAGAATAGAGATAGACATTTTTGAGTAAATTTAGCTTACACTATTCAACACTAAGTAAAAAGTATGTAAACAAGAACTGCAAAAGGGTGGACTATAAATAGAAAAGATATTTTCTCATTGACGGTCTCTGAGGAACACTTCAGAATGTATTTAACTCAATGGTATCTCAATATGAGAAAAGAAAGAAATGAACCATTGAGACATTCATTGTGGAAAATATCAAACAACTATTTCTATACAATATTTCCTTAACATTTTAATTTTTATGTAATGAAAATGCGAACTGAGGATTAATTGCTTAAACTAGGGGTAGTTTTGTTTTAATGTGGACACTAATATTGAGGCAGCTTCACTCCCTCACTCACAGCCTTCAATTCCTGGAAGCCTTAGGTGATATCCTGGTACCAGGTCTATTTATTTCAGTGTTCGAGGAAACAGGACAGTTGTCCTAGTCTGGAAATGACGAATTACAGAGTAATAGCAACATATGGATCAAACAAGCAGAAATGAGACCCACTTTTGGGGCACACGCATTATTTTGTTGCATTGAGATTTTGTGTAGAAGGTATATTGTCCTGCATCCCATTCCTGGGCTTCGGGAGCCTACGAAAATTTATTATGGACCCAATGAGGAAAGAAATCACTCAAACATAAACAGGGAAGGATAATGGGGACTAACATGGATTGCCTGTCTGTTTCTGGCAGTTCCCAGTGTGTTACTGAGCACACTTAATAGAGAAGTTAGTAACTTAGCCAAAATCTCACCATTATGAAAAGGAAGCATTGGGATTCAAAGCAAGGTCAGTGTGAGATTCAAAAGCCCAAACAGACTCTTTCCATTTCAGCAGCGGGCATGAACATCTGTGTCTGTGCACTCCTCTGGCCCCTGCAGACCCCTTATTCTCCCTTTCCTCCTCCTCTTCTTTTTCCTCCTCCTTCTCTTCCTTCTCTCCTCCTCCCCACCATCACCCTCTGCTTCCTCCCTGCCCTCTGCCATTGACCTTCCCCTCTTCCTTCTCTTTCTCTACTACTTCCCTTCCTTCTCCTCCTCCTCTTCTTCCTCCTCTACATTCATCTTCTCCTTTTCATATGCTTGCATTGCGTATTTATTTTGATGAGGGCTTGGAATCTTAGCTATGATTTACAAGGATATTTGAGGTAAGAAAGATGTAAAAGTTAATTGCTATCTAAAGTTGTAATGACAGCTTCAACTTCTCTTGAACTCTGCCCCCTTTTTTAAACAGTAAGTAAACAAGTTACAGAAGACTTTTTAAATTACAATGAACAAAAGACTTTCAAAATTGCAGTGAATTTATCATTTAGGCTTAGTGTGTTTATACAAAACAAACCTATCCATAAGAAAGTCACTTACCACATTTCTGAGATGAATGTGCTATGAAAATATTATGCAGTTTTAAAGAGACTTGAAATTATTTTTAACAATTCAAAAATAAATCAGATACATCTATGTCAGTGGTTGTTAACGGGGTTGACATTGTCCCCTGTGGGATATTCGGCAATGTCTTAGAGACATTTTTTGGTTGTCACAACTGGAGGATGTGCTTATAGCATCCTATGACTAGAATCCAAGGGCATTGCTAAACACCCTGCAATACCCAGGCCAGCCCCACTACAAAAATGTTCCAGCCCAAAATTCCAATAGTGGCACTACTGAGAAAACTCAGCAATGTGACAACTCACAAAAATGGGGTTAACCGTTCTCTTCAATGGGGGTTATCTGTGGCAGCTTTGCCCCACTGCACCCAGTGTACCTAGGATTCGTATGTGTATTAGACTTTCTTAATTTAGAAAGTGCTTTTTAGACCACAATTTTCATATTTTTTTCTTATTTTCCATTTATATTTCAAATGATTGACTTGGCTTCCAGTGTTAACATTTGTAGCTCACATTTTGCTGGTGGTGTGTGCAGATAAGCTGCCCACACTTCTTTTGGCCGACTCTCAATACGGAGTGTTTGCTTAACAATGAAACATATTTGTTTTTCATAGGTGACTTCTCTGCCCATAAGTTGGAAAGTTGCATGTCCTTGCTTTTGCAAGCTGCTTGGTAACCACCATGCTAACCTTATTTGATTGAGGCTATTTTGGGATGCAAGCAAAGGCATGTTTGTTCTCCAGAGCTGGAGTTGTGTAGCTTGTTCTCTGCTACACTTGCCAGTGTAAATCACTGAAATTTTCCAACAGGAGAGAGGTGATTTAATACAAATAATAAGGAAGTTAAGTGGTAAACCGGTAAAATCAAAGTGTTAATCAGGTGGCAGAAAGTCTTCTGTGTGGTGTTCTCATGCTCATCATGTGCGAATCTGTACCATGTGACCCTTCTAAGGGAGGAGGACAAAGGAGAGTAAATGAATACATTATCGTTTATTTTACTTCTTTTCTTCTTGATGCTTGAAAAAGTCTAAAAGTCTAACAGCAGAATGTTATTTGAGGATTTTTTCAGTCTATCTAATCTTTCTTTTAACAATATATACAGTGTCTCCTTCACATGTTACCATGGGAGGTACCGTAGTGCCTACCCGCTGCTGCCAAGGTCTCGCCAATTCAGAGGGCTTCCTCTGCCACCCGGATACTGCTCCGTCCCCAAATAGGGAGGCCAGTGATGCCCAGGAACTAACGTGTCTGCAGGAGCAGCCTTCTCACGGTGAATGATGGAACTTGTTTGCATAAAACCCCAGTTCCCTCACCCGTGGAGTGGACTAAATCTAAGATTCGTCTTTATACCTTCTCCCAGCGTCCCCCAGTGTGATTAAGCTCAATAGCAGCACTTGTGCTGTCTTAGTAGTATACAATTTTAATAGGAGACAGTCATTTGTTGCTACACGAGTCTAGAATTAACTAATTTCAGGCGATACACTTACGATCACTAGCCTCAGTGTAAAGAAGCTCAAGTGAGTGCAAACGGAGTGCCTGAATCATCGACTTCCACGAGGATCTATGCCCTGTGTCTCCTGCCCTCCAGGTGCTCTTCAGGGAGAAAGTCCTGAAATGCTTGGGTGAAGTGGATAGTATTTGTGGTAATTCCTGAAATTATGAATTTATTCAATATTGAACAAATGTTCGCATGCCTACCACCATGTGTCGGATGCTTTACTAGGAGCTGAGAATAGAGTGCTGTTGCTGGGTTTTTTTTTTTCCTCATTAAGCTTATAGCCTAGAGGGATATAAATGGCTTAGTTTTCATATGTGTTAAGTTCTAAGAAGAAAAATGGCCGTGAAGTGTACACTTACTGCCTGTGCATGCCCTTAGCCCTCCCCTGAATCAGGCCCTGCTGTTGGAGGGAGAACTCTATGTGGACTGCAAGAGACTGTGTCTGGGTGGGATGATTGTTAGTGAACTGCGCTTCGCTGTAATGCCATCAGTTCACATCAAGGGGCATTAGAGAGAAGCCATATGACTAGATACATCACCATGTTGGTTTGAAGGATGGTAAGAGGAGTGTTTGTTAAATAAATCTCACAGTATCTCTCCATAAGGACACAGAGAGTAATTCCTCTCCTGTCTCATTATAAAAATATTGGTGCTTGTCTTAATCAACTGGTTTGATTTTAACTTATAGATTCTATGTTTTTCAGTCCCGTTACCTGCCAGAAAGCACTGAATACTGATCAATGTTCTGTCCCATCTCCCATGCCTAGATAGGATTTCACTGCCACTATTATTTGTGGTTTTTACTCTGGAATTCATTTTGTTTGTCTGCTCTTTTTGTTTCTCTTGCTTTTTAATATAAAATTGTGTTTCTAGGTTGCTTGTATCTTTTTAGCCTGCTTTAAATCATTCCAGAGCAAGACTGCTTCTAAATAAATCATCCAAAACACAAAATGATTAGAATATCACAAAGCAACATTTACCCAATTTCATCAATTAAACTGACATTATTTAGATAATTTATTTATTTCACTTGCAGTTCCTTATTTTAGGCAGTGATTAGAAAACCCAACAATATATTATTGTTAAATTTGAATAATTTCAAATTTATTTCAAGTAGAAAAGAAATACTTTTACACGAATGGATAAGAAGGAATAAAAATAATAATAAAGGTTTATATTTTCACACTAAAGAAATTTATTTCTTATGTCCTTCACATGTCAACCTACTATTTATAAAATTTTTAGAGGAAGCTTTTTTTTAGAATTTAAGAAAATATTCTTGATGGAAATGCTTAGGGTTTAATATTTGAACTGTAGTACATCTGTACTTACATTGGTGAAAATAAAAATCATCTAGCAGTTGAGAAAATATAGATCTTGATCTTTTATAGTCACTTATAAGTCCTGAAATTGAACAGTCTTGGGAATTCAGAGTTTATAAAATTATAAAGCTCCTTTTGTGAGAAGATGGTCACTCACAGTTTTCCATCCTTTGTCTATGGACCATTTACAACCGTAACAATTTTTTGAGTTATTCAGCCTTTGAAATACCAACCTGAGATTGTCTAACTCTCTGTGGTTCAGGTTAGTCAGATATGTTCAATGAGTTGTTGGCTCTTTGTTTTTTTAGCTGAGTTCTTATCTAATTAAATTCACTTCTCAGAAGTGAAGAGCACCAATGGTGGAACCGATGGACCATTTGTTTCTGCAGAAGGAAAGCAGCAAAATTTTTCCTTGAAAATACAAAAATGCTACAGACAGCATCAAAGGCTTCAGGAACTTTAGTTCTCCTAAGTTTTATTTTATTTGATGCTTCGCACGTGCAGTATCTCTGCTCTCTTTCTATCAAAAAGCTTTTGTTTAACAAGAATTGCAGTGAGACCTGAATTATAGTAACTCAGCTAAAATGACATCTCGGTTCTGGATTATGTGACTCTGGGCTCCCTCTCCTTTCTCAGGATATAAGGACAAATAATCTTATGTGTAAGGAAAACTATTGCAATAGAAACATTCCACCTTCATTTATTTTTTAAAAGATTTTATTCATTTATTTTTAGAGAGGGGGAGGGAAAAAGGAAGAAAAACCTCAATGTGTAGTTGCCTCTCATGCGCCCCCTACTGGGGACTTGGCCTGCAACCCAGGCACGTGTCCTGTGGCAACCCAGGCACGTGTCCAGGCACGTGTCCTGATGCCCACTCTCTGGTTCTCAGGCTGGCACTCGATCCACTGAGACACACCAGTAAGGGCAAAACGGTCTGCCTTTATATTACCCCTATACCATAACAACACAAATTGATTGATACTAGCCCTGGCTGGTGTGGCTCTATGGATTGAGCACCAGCCTGTGAATCAAAGGGTCACCAGTTGGATTCCCAGTCAGGGCACATACCTGGGTTGTGGACCAGGTCCGCAGTAGGGGGCGCATGAGAGGCAACCACACGTTGATGTTTCTCTCCCTCTCTTTCTCCCTCCTTTCCCTTCTCTAAAAAATAAAATAAATAAAATCTTTAAAAAAATTGAATGATACTAGAAATAAATGGAATTGATATTAAATTAATACCTAAAACAAGCTGATGGTGGCAGTGGACTGGTAGAGCATATTACTAGTTGACTGTGAATGTGTTTAATTCACGTTGAAAAAATGGAGGTTCCTGGAAATTAAGTTTCTTGGTGGGCCTTTGTGGTAACGGGCAAGTCTGGCTTTTTAGTCTGTGTTCTAAAATGATGAGACATTTTATTCTCCAAGGCTGTCATCCCAGTACTTTCCAGAGGCAAGTAATTGAGTTTCCAAAAGCCTAGTCCAGGAAGAGCCAAGCTCAACATCCTCTGTTGGCTTCTATCCTATGGTTCTTTTCTGCTGAATAAGGCCCACTGAGAATAACTAGATTGTAGTTTATTGTGTTGTCTTGATTATGAATCAGTGCATTTGACAAATGCTTTGCATTTGAAACCTGGAGTTGTTTTAGGCTCATTTGCTGACATATGTGCATTTGCTTGAAAGGGCCGGGATCAAATGGCATCCACCATCTGCGCAGGGTATTATGTCTAGAGCTAACAACTGGGAACATGAGAGGTTTGCAAAGTGAATCGAACCTATCTGAGGCCAAGTCAAAAGCAAATATTTATTCCTGTAAAATACATCCAGAATCACTCAGTTTGGAATTATATCAGTTCTTGCATTTAAAATATTATTATAATGTGAATGTTAATGTCAACTTCTAACTCATGAGGAATATTAAGAACAAAGTCAGGTTTTCAGGGTAGATTTCTGTATGAGAGAGATGATTATAAAGTCTGAAACAAACAAATTTAAAAACTGTTTTTTGTTCCCAAAGTAACCCTTCTTTATTATCATGTATAAAACTTTAAGCTCAAGTTGCATATTTTTCATTAAAACCTAACAAATACAATCTTCTCTTACATTCCTTTTTTTTTGGTGAGTGTAAGTTAAGTCCTATAACTTTCACAAAGTTAAATCTTATTTTCAAATTTAAAATGACAGGATTGGTCTATTTAGAGGGAATTTTTGTAGGAAGGGTGGGTGAAGATGGGGAGGCAGAGGAGAATAGGATTGTTTGAAGTCACTTCTCCTGGTGGACATAATCCATTACCTATATATCAGGCCATTCCTGTTTTTAGGAAACTATTGTTGGCAAAGCTAAGCGGGTGCCACAGTATATGGTGGTGAATCTCATAGCACTTAGTGTGTACTGACCAGTAGAATATAATAGGCATGTGGGTGGAATTAGGACGTTCATAATAATTATGAACAGCATTTTAAATCACAAGGCTCAGTTATTTTCTCTTATTCTTGGTATCGAAATGACTTATATTTTGTTTACTAATTAAGTTAGCAAATATTAAATAAATGTCCACCATGTACCAGACACTGCTATCAGACTTGGGTCTAAGCAACAAATGATCAATAGGACAGACAAAGCCCTTATTGTGAGGACAGTTATATCCTTGTGGGGAAACCAAAAAAGTAACAAATAAATCTCTATGTCAGGTGGTAGTAAATGCCTCAAAGAAAAATTAACCAGTGTAAGGGGACAGGAGATGATTTAGGTGGCATGCTTTTCCTCAAAGAGGAAAAGGCTCTTTGAGGAGACAACATTTGATCAGGACTTGAACTAGAGAACAGTTAATACAAATAAAATGGGAAGAGCAGAACAGGCAGTGCAAAAACCCTGAGGCAAGAATGAACTCCATGTATTTGAAGAAAAATTTCTAGTGTGGTTGTTATGAAGTTTGCAAGGGAGAGACTGGTAAGAAATGATGACAGCTAGCAGCCAGGGAGGGGGAGGTCAGCGGGGGGAAGGACTGAGCAAAAAGGAAAAAGGACTCATGGACATGGACAACAGGGTAGTGATTGCTGGGGGGAGCGGAGTATGAGGGTACTGAATGATAGTGGAAAAAATACAATGAAGAAAAAAATAAACCAAACAAAATAAAACAAAAGTAAGTTGAATTACATAGATTTAAAAAAAAAAAGAGAGAAAAAGACAGGATACCACATAGGCAGCCCTGGGTCTTGTAGGCCAATGGAAAGACTTTGATGTTCTTTTTATTGTGGTAATAAACACATAATAAAATTTACCACCTTAACCATAGATGGTACATGTGTACAATTTAAATGTACAGACCAGTACATTTGAAATACATCCAGTTGTATGAAATATATTTACATTGCTGTAAACAGATCTTCAGAACCTTTTCATCTTGCAAATCTTAAACTCTAGACCCATTAAATAATTCCTCTTTTCTTCCTCCTTCTCCCAACCCCTGGTAAAAACCATTGTACTTTTCATTTCTACATCATATAAGTGAGATCCCATGGTACTTGTCTTTTTTATGATTGGTTTATTTAACTTAATATAAGGTCCTCGAGTTTTATCCATGTTGTAGCATACAACAGGGTTTCCTTCCTTTGTGAGGATAAATAATATTCCATTTTAGGTGTACTCGTTTACCACATTTTGATTATCCATTCATCTGTCTATAGACACAAAATCTTAGAATTATTCTTGACTCGTCTTTTTGTGTCATATCTTATTTCTATCTATATTTTTGTAGACATTTAAAAACATGTATTACATAAATGCTACTCTTTTTGGCAAGTTCCCTTTTCCATTAAAAAATTTCCTATCTTTCAATCTTCTAAAATAATTCTTCTGTGGTCTAATCTTGCTTCTGGGACTGTTACTCCATGGTGTTATTACATTATTGGAATTCATCACGGCTAAAATAACTAATTATTTGTGTCACTGTTTCCTTTATCCTTTTTAATATAACTAACGTCTAGCACAGAGCAGATCTTAGAATAAGCATGTGTGTACATGTGCTTAAAATTTGTTAAATGAACACTAAGAATCTGCTTCCTTTGCTCTTATACTTTTCTCTAATTTATAACTAGCTCTCCAAGTAATGGAATAAACTCTGCTCATTAAATCTTAATAACATAAAGAGAAAAAAAATGCTTTTATAGGGCGATTGCATTATCACTAGGAATGTCCATTAATATGCAAATAAGCAACACAGAATAGAATGTACATCATTTTATAAATAACATGCACAAGCATACCTGTAAACAGCAAAGCATTGTGCAGATGTATTAAATAAATCATCATTGGTAGCAATACATACATGTATGGTAGTTGAAGATAAAAAGATACATTTCAAGATGAGGATTAAAAAGATCTCATGAGTAAAATGATATGGAAACGTGTACTTAATTGTCGAGGGGTGGAATGGGGAGAAGAGCACTCTAGACAGACAGACTGCCTGAGCCAAGGCACGAAGGCAGGTGATTGAAGACGGACATGTGGACTTGATTTCTAACGGAACAGTTTGACATAAAACATGAGTGTTGTAAGTATTCTGTATAGGAGTAATGAACTGTAAGCCAGAAAAGAGAAACCCAGTGAATGCTGTGTGGTAGGCTGGGCAAGTGGGTTTTGATCTGATTCAGTAGACAGGGAGTGGGAAGCTAGGGAAGAATTTTGAGATGATGAGTGATGCAATCCAAGCTTTTTAATGGCGGGGATGATCAGGGAACCTTGAAAAATGAGGCAGAAAATGCCTGCTAACCGGGAAACCAGGCAGGTGGGTATCCAATAATCCCAGCAGTAGGTGACAAAATGCAAAAAGTGGCGAGTAGCAGTGAGCATGGACAGTGAAGGGAGGGTGGGTGGCAAACCCATTTTAGAGATTTCCTTAACCACGATGAGTGGCTGGGTGACTGGGGAAGTGAGAGAACAAGGGTAATAGGAGAAGTTTCCAGGGGCTGGAGAGCACTGTAGATACACACCATTAAGAGTCAGGAAGAATAAGGAAGGAGGAACAAGAAGTTGAGGAAGTTGGATAAATTCGATTTTGAACTCGTAATTTTGGAGCTGCATGAGTCATGCAGAACAAGGACACTGTGGGAAGTCTCACAGTGGGTAGATAGAGATGTGACTGCAACGAGTGTTGAAGGAAGGGTAAGATTTGGTATGTTCAGTAGTGGTTGCAGAAAATACACAATAATGACAAAAATAGTAAGCATCTGTTAAGCGTCAGTAACTAGGCTAAACCATTCTATGCAATTAAAAAGACAAAACACGCTTCACCATAGTTACATGAGGTAGTCACTATTAGCTTGATTTTCTTGAAGAACCAACAGGCTCATTAAATAACTTGCCCAAGGATGCATAACTGGGAGGTGGCAGAACCCGGGTCAGGAGCCCGGTTCATCTAACATCAGAGGCCACTGGGATTAGTGGCACGTCTGCTTTTCCCGTGATACTGTGTCTTTCTATTCGTGTCTACTTTTAATAGGACAGTGTTTGAAATTTTATTATAATACTGAGAAAGAACTTGGGATCTGTGTAGCTCTAAACATCTGGAACTAATGAAATTACATCGATCTGTAACATAGCGAAATCACAGGGCGAAGCACTGCCCAAAGTCACGGCAGCTCCTTTCAACAGTTTAGCAGTAATTAGATCTACAGAGGCCCGGGCGTCCTGTGCTCCAACGGTATCTAGAAGATTAAGCTTTCACTGCATGCTTCCAATTACATTTTGAAGTTTGTTTTCATTACCATCTCTGGAAAGAGGCTACAGAAGCTTGTTCTCCACCCCCACCCTCATTATTCTAACCAGAATAAATCTGGTTATTTGTTTAAAGGAAAATGACTAACGACTTATCCCAAATACCTCATAACCAGAATTCTTTACCTTTGTTTCTGGGCGTGAAAATGATGGCTGCTAAAAGAGCTGGAAAGGTGGAGGGTATAATGAGACGTGGGACACTGAAATTATGTTTGCCGGCTTACTCAGAACAACATGCAGTGACTTTCGCTTTCTTCTCCCCCTTCCCCCTTTTAGGAACTGGTGGTGCTTTTTTAACTTCCGAGGGAATAGGAGTTTCACCACTGTGCTATTGACCTATATATATCCATCCCCTGGATAGTTCCGACTGAACCATGACATTGAAAACATACTCGAATTTAAATGTGTCCAATATCAGAAGAGGATATTCTCTTGTGTTCTGATTTTTAGAAGCTGCCACTTGGAAAAGGTACTTCGGTGTTGCTGTTGGAAACTTCCCATATGTTTGTCGAAGGAAGACAAATTATGGAACTGATCAGAAGTCTGATTCTTCTGTGAAGATGGGTTCATGGTGAGTGTAGTAATTACAGCTACACCCGCAAGAATGCATAGCACCTAATAAACATGGTTTACTAATATAAAAATAGTTACTAGTATGTGAATTTGGGAAAAAATCGTAAAGGGCTTCTTCTGAATGCATAATCTTTAAGGTCTCATACAGAGGACTAATGGGAACCTCTAACGACCTTGAGTGTTGATCAATATCAAGGCAGTGAACCTTTTAAATGCATACTAACAAGTGATTAGATTAAATAATTGCTTTTTTAAAAATCAGATTCAAAGCATTGGGAAATCAAGCAGTTTGTCTAACATATCACTGGGCCAAGATTTTCTTCAAACCCAGAGTGGAGTGATCATTTAATTATTTTTTTCAGAGAGAGGCATTGGAGAAATATTTTTGTGCCTTAAAACTATAAGTAGTATTTAGGATTTCCAAACCAAATATTCACTAACCAACTTATTGTAGTGTATTCACCTCTGTAATACAGTCATCACAGAGCTGCCCAGTGGTGGAAACAATTCTATATTTTTGTTTTTGAATTGAATTCTGCAGACTGAAATTTAAGGAGAAATACTGTCCATGGACAACATGCCCAATTAATTATTCTTTATTGATTGAAAGCAAAACAGATTGATTACTTGCATGGTTATCTTAAAAACATCTTACAAATTGGCAGAATTTAAGGTGAAGTGAGGATTAAGTTTTAAAAGCACCAGTAACTTCAAAAGAAACATTTCCTCACAAATAAATAGTATTAGTATATCAAACTCTTCCAAGAAAGGGAAAAAACAATGAATGGCCCATGTGGGTCCTTCAGGGGATATTCAGTGTGGAAGAGGCAGATTCTGACCATCAAGGAATAGATATAATGGTGATTCTTTCATTGGGAACAGCCTGGAAGATGATAGAAATTCTGTTCTTACAGATTCCAGTTTGCTCAGGAGTCTATGAACACTCATACAGAATTTTCTAATAGGATTCCCAATATTCCAGCAAAAAGAAAGAATATGAGAATGTTTAGGTAAATGTTTATTGTCCTGCAAGAGCATGGATTTGGGGTTGGAATCCTGACACCGCTACCCATTCTGACCTGTGGAATATGTTCAGCTGTTCAGTCTCGTGAGAAAGAGCATTAGAATTCCAGATCACTCACTGCCTGTTACGAGCATACATCATCACGGTATACATCTCAGTAAGACTGAACTGTGTGCGGTTGTCACATACACGGTGTTTTCATTTTCACGGCCTCATTTCTCCCATCTCTTCTGCCTAAAGCGTATGCTTGCATGTGAACAGGAAGGAACCTGTGGAGAAAGACTGAATGCTCAGAAACCAAAAGTAGGACCCTATCTCACAGTCTCTGGGGGTGCAGAAGTTGTGAGATCTAGGACAGGGCGGGAGAAGCCCTGCAGGCTCAGGACAGGTTTCAGTACGGAGCCACACTCATCTAAATTCACATACCTGCTCCACAATTTATTAGCTATGTGACCTTGGGCAAGTTCCTTTACTTCTTGTGCTGTTGATTTTATTATTTGAAAAATGCAAATAATAATAATAATTACTTAAGATAATGCTTGTTAATAAAGCACTTAGCAAAATCTCACCCTCAAAGCTTACTTAATTCTTTTTTTAAAGATTTTATTTATTTATTTTTAGAGGGGAAGGGAAGGAGAGAGGGAGAGAAATATCAATCAATGTATGACTGCCTCTGGTGCGTCCCCTACTGGGAACTGGCCTGCAACCCAGGCATGTGCCCTGACTGGGAATCGAACCACAATCGTTTGGCTCACAGACCCGCGCTCAATCCACTGAGCTATACCAGCCAGGGCAGCTTACTTAATTCTTAATAGTTTTCATCATTGTTATTACTGTTGTTATAATATTTTTCCTCTATGTAAAGAAACTGTTTAAGTAGCAAAAGGATGTCTCTGGATGCAAATAAAAGCTCTGATTTCTGATGGCCTTTATTTTACCCATGAGTCAGGAAATAATGCCATCCACTTTGCTTTGGAGTGAAGACCAAAAAAAAAAAAGGCAGAAAAGTTGACCCTTCCCAAAGCAGTAAGACTAAAAACCATTTACAAAGACTAAAGCAATCTGAGTAATCTTTGATTTTGTTCACCAATCCCGTCTCCCCCCCAAATACTAAATGAATGTTTATTATGTGATTGAACTACTTTTCCAAAATTTACCTATTTGCTATTTTATGTAGTGCTGTAGTTTGACTCATACATAGAAAAACATAATTTATGAATTAGCATTAGCATCCATCCTGAAATATAGACAAACTCCATTATTGCCATTCTTAAGGATACTTCTCACAGTTATTGCATAAATTCTCAAACATTCTTGTCTTAAACTCTCTATAGGTGACATACTACTCCCATTAGGGGGTTATTTTTTAAATGAATATTTAGTTTTCTAAGACTTCCAAGTAGGACTTCAGAAGTCACACTATGCTGTATTTTCAGAAAGATAAGTTTTAAGAATCATGGAAATACAAACTGTTCTATTTAATAAAAGGTTATTATTAGAGTTTAGTCATACATACTCTGTCCACACCATCTTCCTGTCCTCCAACCATAGTTATTTCTTTAAGGATTTAGGATGTCTATATACAGGGTCTGGCAGAAGTAAGGTCTGCTTGAGTGTGGATGGTAGGGTAATAATATGGGTATAAAATCTATAGTTTTAATTTGAACATTTCACCTATCATGTCATATGGTGTGCTTGAGTGTGACATCATTATGTTACAGAATTATATGTTTATGATTTTGTAATAAAAGATTTTATAATAAAAGAAGGGTCTTATTTGTGCTGTATGTATTTACACTGTATGTATTTACACTGTATGTATTTACACTGCCCTTTGTCAATGTGTTTTAGTAATTGGTTAAGATGATATCATTGGAAAATAACATGTAAAAGACTGTAAATGCCACTTTACCCATAATTGAGCTGAACTTGTAACTACTTCAGCTGTATCATAGGATAAACAGATTTGAGGGGTGATAGAAAACCTGTTGTAAGAATGTATTGATCGCTGCTCCTTGCCACCGTGCAATTACAGATGTCCAGTCTAGGATAAAACAGGCCAGGGACAGCACTGTGTTGCTCTCTCTTACCATACACTGCATCGTGTCCTAGAGAAGGGATTAAAACTCCCTGAAGGCAAGCATTATTGTTCAGAAAGCCCTGAGTACAGTTGGAGTATCCGTTCCTTGAGGGCCAGGCTTCCAGGCTGTGCCCTGCATCTCTAGGACCTCATCATCGGATCTCTAGATTCTAATACATGGCCTAACATCCATAGTCACATGTCACTGGTGAATGAATGAATGGTTAATGGAAATTTAGGTACTTTGTATATTAACCTCTTTCCTACATACATCTTATTACCAGACCTAATTAAAATTTGTACCATCTTGGGCTTCTGTCTTCATTGCAAAGGCCCATCTGGGCTAATCAATCTCACACTCTTCACCAAACAACTGAAGTCACACAGCATATGTTTAGTAATTTATCACCTTAAAAACAACAAAATTCTGCTAGGGACTAGCTGCAGTCCAGAAAACCTCATTAGTATAGTACAGCGAGTCCAATCCTCCCACCTAACTTTTTAACGCTGCAAAAGAACAAAACATATGCCCAATTCAAGAAGCGATAGTGTTTATATGATCTAACTGTACTGATGCACTTTTTTATTATAGCATAACTTTGGAATAGTTCAGTTTACAGATCCATGTGAATTTTGCTCAATAAATGATGGAATCATTCAGAATAAGACTAAATTGCTCAGTGCTGAGTTTCCAAATGTAAAAAAAGAAAGAAAAGAACAAGAAATTGTGAGTGCCAAATGTAAGACTTTAAAAAAAAGTATGCCTAGCAATAAGAATTCTGCCATGTCGAATGTTTGAATATGCAATTATTTCATGGAGCTTCATCCTTTATGTGTTTGAAAAATCTGTTCGTGGGCAATAACCTCAAATGTTGGGAGGCAATATTTTTAATATTTAATCTGACAGTCGTCTTTTGCCTGTCTGACACGTGGAATGGAACATCTCCATGTCCCACTGAAGTGTACATGCTGGACAAATCTGAGAGAATGCGGATTCATCCACAGGCAGCCATCTCTACTGAGCATGCAAATGAGCTGGAGAGCAGGGCAGAGGCTGCCTGAGGCCTGTGGAAAGCAGTAGAACGACAGGTGACAGGCACATGTGCAAGGGCCAGACTTCCCACTTTTGATTCCTAATGCAGCTAACTCTGCAAACTTAATCTAAGTTTGTGTTTCCACCCACACGAGGGGGAAGCAGCTCCCTCATCTTACGGGATTCATTGACCTGATGCCTGAAAAGCACTTGTGCAGAGCGAGGCTCGTCTTGAAAGCACGATAAATCTCACCTGCTATTATCGTGCCCCATAATTTCTGTTTGAGCAAGGGTGAGTAATGTTAACCCTCCGGCAACATTTCCTCTTCTATAAAAAGGGACATTAATCATACTTGTCAGGTTGCTGTAAAGATCGGATGGTACAGTGGAGAGCTCTCTGTGAGCCATGGCTAGTATTCAGTAGTTACTATAACAATAATAATAATAATTATTATTATTATTTGAATGTCCAGAAATCAAGTGTTAACAACTATTCATTTACCTTAATATTCACTCAAGCCACATATATCACCTTTGCTGTGGGGGGGGCAGGGTCCTTTCTAAGAGTATATTTCAACTAATGAATTAGTGGTACTATTATATTCACTAAACAGATATTTTATATTGTCCTATATATACCTCATTAATTGAAACACTGGGTTTCTACTTAGGTTTAATGGCAGTTCTGAATGCTGGCGACATGGCAACGAATAATACTGATGGATTGTCTACTCTCATGGAAATGACTTTGAAGGGAGACAGACAAGCGAAAATATATCAAGTGATGAACGACTGTGACCAAAAATATCTGAGCGAAGAGTGATAGGCATTTGGTTAGAGGAGGTTCCTTCCACGAAGGCGGCAGTTGCCCAGAGATCGGAAGGACGTGATGAGTAAGCCGTGCAGAGGGAATACCAAGTGCTGCTCCTCAGGCGGGGATCTGCTTGACGCCTTAAATGGACGATAAAGGACACAGTATGGCTGGAGAGGTGTGAGCCAGAGGGAGCGTGGTGGAGATGGAGAAAAAGGAAAAAAACACATAGCAAGCCTCACAGGGCCTGATGAAGTCTTTGGGTTACAGGCTGAGGGAGAGGGCAGCCCTTGGAAGGCTTGATGGGATCTTACGTGATCTAACTTATATTTTAAGAGACTCACCATCTTAGTCCGTTCTGCCCACTGGTATAAAAATACCATAGACTAATTGACTTACGAATAAACAGGAATTTATGGAGGATGAAAAGTCCAAAACCTGGGGACAGGCAGATTAGATGTCTGGCAGTGAAGGCTCGCTTCTTGGTTTATAAACAGTTATCTCTTTATCTTTGCTGTCCCCTCACATGATAGAGGAGGAGAGGACCTCTCTGGGTCTCTTTTAAAAGGACACTAATCCCATTCATGGGGGCCATGCCCCGATGTTCTGATCGTCTCCCAAAGGCCCCACATCCTCATGCTATCACACCAGGAGTTAGGATTTCAACATATTAACTTTGGTGGGACACAGACGCTCCCTTTATAGGACCCACTTTGCATGCTATGCGGAGAACAGATTGCAAGAGGAGCAGTAATGGAGGAGGGAGAATGGTGAGAGGCCATTGCCGTGGTGTGGTGTGGGTGAGAAAGCAGGGTCGTTTAGGTTAGAGGTTAGCCATGGTGATGACGAGGTGGCCACGGTTCTGGAGATATTGAGAAGGCAGAGCTAAGAGGGGTACTGATGGCTTGGCGATGAGTGAGAAGGAACAGCATCATCAATAAAAAATAAAAAAATTAAAAAGAGAAATAATTATTAATACTCGCAAATTTATGAAGGCCGTTTTAGGCTATATCTCCTTAAACTTTATCTCCCTAACTCCATTTCTAGAGTGGTTCTAGATCATATGTTCTAGATCTTATGTTCATACAAGGCTGCTCTTGCCCTTGACAGTGGCAAATGCAGTCAGGGGTACAACCTGGGTTAATGTGTTACACACACACACATAAACCTTAATTCAAACCTGGCATTTTACCTATTTTAATTTATATCCTTCACTATTCTTAAGCTTACTGTTCTAATTGTTTTTTAAAGTTAACAATATTCTAGAGCTAAAACTCTGATACTGTCAACGAATCCTGGGAAGTAGAAGAAAATAGTTACAATGAGCTTAAATCTTATATAGTTCTCAGAGGAAATTTATAGATACAGATTTGTCCTTTTAAAATATTTCTTTTAACAGGCAATACACATACGACATATAAAATTAAAAGTTCTAAAACGTACAGTATACGATGAAAAGTGTCACTTCCACGCCAGTTCCCCGGTTCACTAACGCCTCTCACTGGATGAACCACAGTTACTGATGTCTCGTTTTTACAGACTTACGCATATGTTTTCCTTTGTCTCCATCTGCATCTTCCTTTTATATTTAACAGATAACCTACTACCTCACCTGTTCTGCACCTCACCTTCCCTACCTAACGAGCTATTCGCAGGTTTCCTTATGGATCAGTCCGTGGGGACAGCCTGTCAGTAAAAACATGGAACCTCGTTTTTTCAGCTGCTGTATTTATGTCCAATTATTCACCAAATTCCACCCAGTCCTTTATTGAAGGACAGTCATCCTTGCCAATATTTTGTATTTATAAACCGTGCTAAAATGAATGTTCACATTTAATGACACATTTAAATGAATGACATTTAAAAATGTGTCATTTCTTACATATGCCAGGATCTGTGAAAAGAATCCTAGGACTAGAATGGCTTGTGTATAAAAGTGGCATATGTATTTGTCTCTCCGATAAATTGCTATCAATCAAGCCCGTTTGTTACATAAATTTAAATGTTACTTTGTAATAATGAAATTTACGGTGCCTTTGGCTCCATGGCTGTTGATATTTGTGTCATGTGTAGAATTGGTTTTTCTAATTCAAGATCGCAAGCCTCTCTTTACTAGAATACTGATGTTTTATTTATTTATTTTTACTAGAGGCATTATTTAATTTATTAGTTTAAGTGTTGAATATACCTAATATTTATTTTTGTAAAGTGTAATGAATGAATACAACTTATCTTTTTATTCAGATGTCTACTCAGGTCACTCAATCTATTTATTGAGTAATATATATTTTATTAGTGATTTAAAATCCTATCTTTTTTATCATTATTAGCTTTTGACATTGTTTTCTTTTTTGTCTCAATTACTAATGGGTCTTCTGTTTGCATTAATACAAGACACTGGTTTTGCACAGGAATGCATAGCTAAGTAGAAGAAGCAGGGTCCTAGTTGGCAAGGTTGGTGTGGGATGATCTATGTAGGGAGTTTTCACTGAAAAAAGAAGAAAGGAAAGCAGTGAACCCAGGAAAATAATAAGTAAAGTGGTATCCAAAGGGAACTAGATGAAAGAGATTACATGTATATTACTACATGATGTCATGTAGATACCTATGCAGGCATACACATATAACAGCAGAGAAACTTGAAACACCATGGCCCTTATGGGAAGAGTTTTATAAATAATATGCAACCAATAAAAGCCCATTGAAATACAAATTAGGATGAGTTTTACACTTAGTATAGGGGTCTGTGGTGGCCACGATCATAGCATCTTCGGGATGAAGCAAAATTTCTTTCTTACTAAAAGAGGTGCAGTTCGAAGACATGGCTCTTAGGCTCTTAAGAAAGAGGGTTTGCCAATCCTGAACTCCAGAATTCCTCAGATTTAACTCCTTAGTCATGGCAGCACAGACTGCAGAATATTCCTTGGAGAATATTTTTTCTTCTCCCAGGAGTAGCAGCAAAACCAACACTCGCTGCAGGCATCTGGCTCTCGAGAGGAATAAGGATGGAGCTGACAGTTTGTCCGCGTGTTTCCAAAGAGAAACATCGTCTGGTTGATGCAGGCAGAAGCACAGTGAGTGAGCTGGTAGAGAAAGGCAAAACGGGTGTCAAAATCCCTTCTCCAGAAACCAGGAGGAGGAAAGTGTGTTTCTTCTAGCATTAGACTTCCGGGCCTAATGAATGATGAAAGAAATGATCCCTGAAATAGAACAAGAAGGCATCAGTTACAGCATGCTGAAAAATCAAATGTCTGATTGCCTGGGTAAAGGAGCGAGGGAGGATCGCGTGGATGCTGTTAGAAACTGTATAACAAACCGAGGTTTTGGTGTTATGAAAATGAAAAAGCATTCACCAAGAACTCTTAGGAATAAATAGGAAAAAACACAAAGTTTAATGTCAATGACAAAAAAAAACAACTTGATAAGTGCTTTTGTTACATAGTTGAATATTTAAGGAAATCTACAATTATGCTAATAATATAGCTTTAGAGATTAAAATTGAGGCCAGATTGAGGACAGTTCTCTCCCAGACACACACACACACCTACGCAATCATGTACAAGCACATGTTCACACACACTGATTTTACTGACCTAACTCTGTACCCCACAAGGTAATCACTGTTCATCTTAATACAGACAAGATTCTGGAAATTCTGGAGGCTTACTAAACTTCAACTAGGTGATTGGGTGCTTGTAATAGTATTTGAATGGTTGATTCCAGAGGCAAAATTCAAAGAAATAAATGGCAGTCAGCTGTTGCAGTCTTCTGGAGCTGGAAATGCACACAGAGGTCTCCAGGAGTATCTCTTTCTGCCTTTCGAGCTGTGCTTCCTGTGTCAATTCTGTGACTTCCATGAGCTCCCATATACACAGTTTAAACATGCATACAAACATTAAAACACACAGCCCATCGCTGGCTGGACCCTCCCCCCTCATGCCCACCTCTTCATCAGAACCCCTATTCAGTGTTCAGTTTAATAGTAGAAATGTTTTTTATCTTAAGCATTTCCAAAGGATCCCGTAAGGAGTAACGAGTGATAACTGATTGTGCTGTGCCCATTGGTACCACCTGCCATCTGATCTCATAAAAATAAGATGGGCTGATGCTGAACTGAAGGAATAGTTGGCTTCATTACAATCGTAGGTTAAATAAATAACGATTCTATTCTAAACTTTGGAATCAATGTCTCTATTATTTTTTAAAGATTTTATTTATTTATTTTTAGAGAGATGGAAAGGGAGAGAGAAAGAGAGAAAAGGATACATCAGTGTAGAGAGAAACATCAATCAGTTGCCTCTCGTATGTGCCCCACTGGGGACTGAACCCGAAACCTAGGCATGTGTCCTGATGGGGAGTGGAACCAGGGCCGTTTCACTTTGTGGGAGGATGCCCAACCAAATGAGCCACACTGGCCAGTGTGCCTTTATTATTTTTAAGTATAAAATCTGTGAGAACTCTCTAGGGAAGTTAATTTGTAGCAACATTTAACACCATATTATAAATCAATAGATTTGTACTCATTTAAATTGTAAGGAAAATATTCTTTCTGGATATCTGCTTTAAAGATGCCTGTATACATACTATTAGAAATATTAGACGGACTATGTGAGTTCTTTAAGGCTCATGTCTTGAAGCCGGCAGTTCTCAAAGTGCAGTATCTTGCAGACTGGAATCGTAGGCGAGGTCTCAGAAGAGGGTTTCAAAAGAATATTCGTCAGTTTTCCAGGTGTGCCCTTTCAGGGGTCGTCCGTCACTGCAGCAGGGCCTGGCGTCGCCCACCCAGTTTTGCTGCCTTTCTGGGCTTGGAGCTGAACTACCACTGAGGCCTGGGTGCTATCTTTAGGGATAAAGGTCACCGCCTGTATCTGGCTGCAAAATGCTGGGCCGGTTTGTTCAGCCGTCTCGGTTTCTCTGTTCCACTTGTCCTGGCTCACTGGTGTGTCTCAATCCTTGCAAACTATTTGTTTCAAAGCATACCCTGGAAAGTAAGTTTTGTTCACTTAGCTCCTCTTCATTACTCTTTGAAGTAATGTAAATGTGATACAATGTAAAATCTGTTACTAAGACCAATCCCTGATATTCTTTAATATGTGTCTCCTTTCATCGTAAACTGAACCAGGCGTCTTTCTCTCCATGGAAGTCTGGGGCAAAGATAGCTCTCAGTGCCTCCCAGACTCACAGTTTCCATTTAGCTTTCAAAAGTGATTTGAGCTGGTCTTTTCTTACCAGACTTGGGCACTGCTCAGGGTGCTCTTCTGTGACCATTGAGCTGTGTGTTGGTTACGCCACCAAGACTCTGGCCTGGTGGACTCCAAATACAATTGCCCCAAAGAGACTCAGCTCTAATTCTTACAATGCCATTCATTAGCTGTTCCATTCTTCCTACAGCCCCTTACTCTTATAGTATTCCCAGTATTAACCCTTGCACCTGCAGCAAGGGCTAATAATCCTTGATGTAGTCTATCAGGAGGTTGTCAGGATTAACTAATTAATAGTCACAAAGAGCCTTTGAAACACACAGTGCCAGAGGTCTTTCCTGGCCATCATTTGGCTTATCTTCTCAGCTGCCCTTTGTTGCCATGTGTGTTTCTCCCTCTGCTTTCAGAGGGCTTAGGCTCACCTACTTTTCAATTCAATTACTTCCAAAAGACTTTTAAATAGGATCAAAATTACTTTCCTTCCCAACTGTGGGAAAGGCATCCTGCTTTTCTAGCTCAGTGGCTGGGGAACACGAGTCTTCAGTTCGTGCTGATTCATAGTCACTGGAATGTTTAAAATGTGCAAAAAAAAAAGGTCCAATATATAATAGCATCAGAAAATTCAAGAGATCAGAATTCAAATTGTCAGGAACCTCAGATAACTGGAAAGCAGCTTCCTGACAGTTAAGCTTGTGTGAAACAAGGAGTTTGATTTTAAAAAATGTACACACGACTTCAAGGACACGTCACATTCTGCTCAGTCTTCCGTAGTGATGTGTTTATAGAGCAGATGACCACATCATTTATCATCCAAACTAGGACACTTCTGAGTGAAGGAAGATGTTCTTGGTGATTCAACCAGAAAGTCAGGCTTACATCAGACCCATCCCGAACTAGTAAAATGTCTGGTCATCCTGTCTATGCATCTACTTAGTAATAGTCATCAGTATTTCCTTTAAGAAGAAGAAGCAAAAATGAACAAATACATGAGTAATAAAATGGTAATAACTACATACCTACCAGTAATCACTTCAAACGTAAATGGACTAAATGCTCCAAACAAAGGACATACGGTGGCTGAATCTGCAAGATAATAAGATCCATACGTATGTCGTCCATAAGAAACCCACTTCAGATTGAAGGAGAGTCACAGACTGCAAGTAGACAGATGGAAAAAGATATTTCATGCAAATGGAAGCAAGTGAAAAGAGCTGAAGTAGCAATACTTAAATCAGACAAAACAGTCTTTGAAACAAGGGCTATCCTGAGAGACAAAGAAGGACATTTCATAATGATAAAGGGAACAATCCAGATGGATGACATATGCCTTATAAACATTTATGCACCCAATATAGGAGCACCTATGTATACAGCAAATCCCAGTAAGGAGAGATACAGTAATACAGTCCTAGTAGGGGACATTAGCACCTCATTGTAGTCAATGATTTGGCTTTCCACACAGAAAATCTACAAGGAAACAGTGGCCTTAAATGGCACATTAGACCAGATTGATTTAATTGATATTTTTAGAGCATTTTATCCCAGAGCAGCAAATTATACATTCTTTTCAAAGGCACATGGAACATTTTCCAGCACAGACCACATATTAGGACACAAAACAAATCTCAGTAAATTTAAGAAGATCGAAATCATATCAAGCATCTATCTCCTCTGACCACAATGGCATTGGATAAAGAAGATACGGTACACATATGCAATGGAATATTATTTGGTCATGAAAACAAATGAAATCACACCACTCAAGATAACATGAATGGACCTGGAGAGTGCTATGCCAAGTGCAATAAGTCAGACAGGAAAATGCATATCCTCTATGATTTCACTTACTAGTGGAATTTAAGAACAATATCAACAACAACAACAAAACAGAAGCAGACTTGTAGGTACAGGGACCAAATTGATGGTTGTCAGGTGGGCGGGGGGTTGGTGGCTGGATAAAAAAGGTGAAGAGATCGAGAAGTACAAGTTGGTAGTTGCAAAATAGTCATGGGACGTTAAGTTCAGCACAGGGATTACAGTCAGTAACACTGTCACACTATGTACGGTGCCAGGTGGCTACTAGATTTATTGAGGGATCATTTCATAAGTCATAAGAATGTCTATTCACTGTACTGTACACCTGAAACTAATATCAACAAATATTAACTGGAAACTGTAGTTGAAGAATAAAAAAAAAACCCTATGAGAATGAAAGCAAATCACAAAACAAAACTATGTCTGTTCCTTGAGGCAACTCCCAGTGCCTCTCTCATCATCTGAATTCACCAAAACAGCCCCACACATTCCCTGGGTGACTCCTCCTTTGGTCCTTCCTTCCCAGTCAGAGGCAGGCCATCGCCCCCCGTCCAGCCTATGTAGGAGCTAGAGCCAGGGATGTGCAGACACTTACCTTGGCTTTCCCTTCATGTGCGGACTTAGTAATTTCTCATTGTTTCGCCATATGTATACAACAATGTTATTTATTTTTCTATTTCCTACCAAAATCTCTAAAAGAAGGGATGTGTTTAGTCACCGTCTATTTAAGTAAAAATACCTGCTAATGATAATGTTCCCTCATTTCCCGTCATTAGCATATCCAGAACAGAGAGTGCAGTGTTTTCGATTTTGTCCTTAATGATTGATTTGGAGAGCAAAAACCTTTGTAGGCAAGGAAAAGCTTTTTTCCCCTTTTTCTTTTCTAAGTCTTTTTTTTTTGAAAAAAATTATTTTAATTGTTCAAGTACAGTTTTCTGTCTTTTACTCCCATCCCAGCCCATCCCCTGCAGTGCTCCCCACCTCCCTCCCATTTCCACCCCCCTTAGTTTTTGTCCATGTGTCCTTTATCCTTGTTCCTTGTAAACCCGTCCCCTTTTCCTGTGAAATTTCCTCACCTCTCCCCTCTGGTCACTGCCAGCCTGTTCTCTTTTCTAAGTTTTTTAATGAGCCTACTCAATGGACTTAAGCCAGATTAACAAAGAAAACGTTAATTACATGCATCAGGGGACCCTCACAAAGTCATGAGACTTCAGGGCAGCCAGGCAATTGAGAGTTTTAGGCCATCCTGAGCTAAGGAGAAGGGGCCTGGGGCTTCAAAGCAGAGGAAGACAGTTCACAGGGAAATGAGTTGAGAGAATGTTTGGTCAAGAAATGTTTGCCACACCGTGCAATAGGTCCTCCTGGTGTAAGGAGTTGTCTCTGGAAATAGCTCTCCTCCTGGTACAGGCCCCTCATCTAAATCCTTCTGGACAGTTAAGAGAAGGGTACCAAGGTTCTCCTCAGTCTTCTGGGTCTTGATGCCTTTGGCTCATAACAATGCACACGCCAACGTGGCACGCTTTGGGGTGGCATGTTCTGTTCCCCTCGCATTCATTCTGTTATCAGACAGGCAGAGGAGTGACTGGAGTGGCTATAAATGTCGCTGCCTGTTTCCACCCTCTGCGAGCAAATGCAAACACAAAACTCCATGTTTGTGCCTCGCTTCCAATAACAAGGCCGTCAAACCAAACAGTAGCCTATTCTTAGAATGAGAAAGAGTATAAAAATACTATTAGTATTTTTAATTGTTTTTGGCTATTTTATTAGCAACAGCTTTGAGAGATGTGTTCCTTCCTTCCTTCCTTCATTCAGCAAGCATTCATCGGTGATTCGTTTGCTGGATATTGAAGGTCCCAGGTGCTGAGGATACAGCAGGGAAGAAAGCAGAACGGCGAACTGCAACCCTGCATGCCTACAGTTCACATTCTAGTTGGGGGAAGCTAAAAATGCATAAGCTTTAGAGGCAAATAAGGAGAAAGAGAATAGGAAGAACCGGGTTATAATTTTTCATGTGACTGGGGCCCGCCTCCCCAAGATGACATTTGAGCAAAAGTTGAAGGTGAGGGAGCAAGTCATACAAATATCAGAGGGGCCTGTCCAGGCAGGAGGCATAAGTATAGTACAAAGGGCTTGAATCCCATGTAGAGTACATGGGATTTTGTGTTTGCATTTGCTCTGGGGGTACAGCTGGACTTGCCAGAGAACGTACAGAGAGTACAACTTTCTGTGAAAAACACATAGCTTTAAAATATAATTATGTGCCATGCAATATTTGGGGCATACTTAACACAAAACAATGTTCTGTATTTTTATTTCCTAATTCTGGCAACTCTTAAGTATACTTAGCCTATCTGAAAAAGAGGAAGGAGGCCAGTAGGAGGAGTAGAGTGTGGAGGGCAAAGTAGAAACAGGAGAAAAGAGGCACTTGGGGCCAGAGTGGGCAGACCCTTGTAGTCCGCTCTAAGAACTTGAGCTTGTACTCCAACTGGACATCATTGGAGGGTCTGTGTGGGGAGGCACTCTAACTTTTCTTCAAGTTTAAAGGTAGCAGTCAGCCTGCCGTGTTATGTGTCAGAGGACAAGGGCAGAAGGCTCTAGGTGGGCAGCCAACCTGTTCTCTGTGAGTTAGAAACCCCACAGTCCCTCAGGCAGACAACGCTGAGAGGCAGAACCTTCAGTCCTTGATAGGGACTGCCCTTTGTTTTCCGGATGGCTGACAGCCAGGCATAACTGTGCCTTTTTATTTGTTTATTTATTTTAAGATTTCATTTATTTTTTTAGAGAGAGGAGAAGGGAAGGAGAAAGAGAAGAGACACATCAATGTGTGGTTGCCTCTCATGCATCCCCCACTGGGGACCTGGCCTGCAAACCCAGGCATGTGCCCTGACTGGGACTCAAACCAGCAATCCTTTGATTTGCAGCTCACGCTCAATCCACTGAGCTATCCCCAGCCAGGCCATAACTGTGCCTTTTTAAAGATTCATTTAATAATATCTATTTCATCTCACTGTTGCAAAGTTTAAATGGGATAAATTATTTGAAAGGGCTTTGGAAACGATGATCATTTTATCATGCTTGTGAAAGAGTGAAATGCAAAAACCCTAAACAAAAATCTATCCATCGATATTTGTCCATCATATAAATATGTGCTTTCTACTGTGCTGGGCATCATGAAAAAAATAGGAGAAACATGTGGATGTACTGGTGTGTGATTTAAAGAAGTGCTGTAATGCAAATAAAATTAGGAGAACACTGAAAATAATGAAGCGAGCCCAGACCTCAGGCTCTAAATATAGATCATGTTTCTCTCTGTTAAATCAATGAGAACTGTGCTGAGTTAACCTTGAAATACAATTCATCTCCTCCTGATTTGTTACTTAGAAGTGTTGATTGCCCCAGGGAGAGTATTATCTTGTGAGTGAACTTGGGAAGTTTCTGGTGGAAAATTTCCCAGCAGTTGGAACCCAGCTGATTGCTGTATCTGCCCAATGTCACGGCCAGACCTTTAGTGTTTACGTTTCATTACCATCCCATTTGATAAACACAACCTTAAAGGTTTACTGATAACAAAGTTTCCAAATATTTTAATTTCTCTTTTATTTTTCTTCCTGTAATGGAAGGTTCTGCTCATAGAAAAAAATAAACAAATAGATTATATTCTTGGTGAAAGCATTTTAATCTTATCTAAACTGTCTCTGGTGCTTTCTTGATTTATGCTGCAGTCTTCCTGATCTAGGGCAGGTTGTTGTTGAGAGCACTTTCACTTGCCTTTATGAAAACACCATTTGTATTATCACTTAGCTTATTGCCCTGCACTTGGGTCTATTTCCAATGAATGCAAAGGCCACAGTTCCCTGAAGCATGTGCATTTCAGGGAGAAACTGAAGTAAGTTTTTCACTGTTCAGATTATGGAATGTGAGACTATTTGTGACTATAGTTGATTATGTATGCTCACCTTTACTTGACTTAAGTTTTATTTTAAAAGTTATTGGGAGATATAGTTCGGTAATGATAGGAAAGATATTCTGGGTATTTATTTTTGCATTTGTAAATTTTTTAATGCAAGAAGGACAAGATATGGATTTTAGTTTTTGTTCCCAAAAGAGTTTAAAACATCTCAAAATATCATTTGCCTTATTTGATAGGAATAATAGGAACAATAGGAATAATAATGTCAATAGGATAAGGTGTTTCTGAGGATCAATATGATAGCATATAGGAAGATAATCTGGTATTGATTAGATGTCTAAGTTTAATTAAGGATTTTAAAACATGATTTCAACTAAAAAGTATTATTAAATAAAATTCATACTTTGGTCACATTTCACATTTGAAATATAAAAACAAATTTATTAATTTCACAAAATAATGAATTTAATAATTATTTGCTTTTGAAGTAATTATATTTTAAGCTTTACAGTCTTATTTTAAAACTTTAATTTTAGAAATTAGGAGCTTTCTCTGAACTTCAGTAGATTACAACATGACAATTTACTCATTCAATCATTTCTATATCTAATAAAATATTTACTGAGCAACTAATATATAATATTCCTAGACACTGTGATAAGTGATGAGGGTAAATACAAAAATTAAGATGCCTTTTTATAAAAGAGTAATTCCCAACATAGTAGGGGAAATTACAAATTGTAATATACAATAATATATATTAGTATACAAAATGCATAAACCAGCAATTATGATTCACAATGCTAAGTGTTATATTTAAAATGTTTAAAAGGAATAGTAAGCACAAAAAAGGCAAAAAGAAGATCCTTTATATGAGAGAAGATTATAGGACATGTCATAGAGGTTTCTTTAGAACTGAGTTTTATGAACTGAATTGTGTCCCCCAAAACTCATACATGAGCTCCTAACCCCTGGTACCTTAGAATGTGATCTGCTTTGGAGATAGATTGTTTGTGGAGGTAGGAAGTTGAAACTGGGTCATTAGCATGGGTCCTAATCCAATGTGACTGATATCCTTATACAGAGGGAAGTTTGGACACAGACACACACCTGGGAAGAATGATACGTGAAAATTAAGGCAGAAATCCAGGTGATGCTTATACAAGGCAAGGAACACCAAAGATTGCCAGCAAACCACAAGAAGCTAGGAGAGAAGAATGGAACAGATTCTTCCTTGTAGCCCTTAAAAGAAACCAACCCTGCTGACACCTTGATCAAAGACCTCTAGTCTCCAGAACCATGAGACAATTTCTGTTGTTTAAGCCACTCAGTTTGTGGTACTTTGTTATAGCAGCCCAAGGAAACTAACACATAATTCTTAACCAAAGCAAAGTGAATAAAAAAAATGAGTACAACAAAAGAAAGAAGCATGGAAAGCATGTAAGAATGAGCAAAGAATCAGTACAAAGAGGGTGGTGTGATGAAGCAGGGCCCAACTGTAAAGTTGCAAGTTGCGCAGTTTGGCAAAACATAGGATGTGAGGGACCTCCCAGCAGGAGAAAACCTTAGCTAGCCAGCCAGGAGTCATCTATACAGGGCCAAGCCATGGGCTTTGGATTTCATGCTAAATATAATTAGCAAATACTGAAGGCTTTCAAGCAGAAGGAACAAGTGATGAGATGCATACTTTAGAAATACCACTTACTTTCTTAGTTCTGTTTGAAGGGATAAAGCTGGAGATTCAAGGGTCAGGGAGAAATTTGCTGTCATAGGATGGTAATTGACATGAGAAATGATGGTTATTAAACTCAGGCAGTAGAGTGAGATTCAGGAGTAGTTTAGAAAATGTTTAGGTGATAAAAATTCAGCAACTATCTGGCTGGATGAGACAGAGAGGGACTGGATTGTGATTTTAGCAGTAGGGATGGAGAAGGGATGGAGAAAAGAATATTTCCAAAGAAAGAGCTGAGGGACGTTCTTTCTCCCAGTGTAGCTAAGGAAACACACGTGACCTGCACAACATTATGGGCCCATTTGGGAAGGCATTTTATTGTATTGTGATTCTGCAAGCACTTGATGGGCACTGGTACCTATTCAAGCACGGCGAATTATATACCAGCAATTCCACAAACCATTATATTTTCATTATATTTTATTGTACATATCACAGACAGACACATATTCACTTTGATGGCAAACAAATGTTTTTGCATAAAAAATAATTTTACAACGGTTGTATTTTTAGTGTAAAATACAAACTTCCTCTGGTAACGAAATTGCAAAAATGTTTTTCTATACAACATTAATGTTTTGTTGAGTTTTTTCCCCCAAGATAAAGTAAAAGGAAAACTAATCTTCCAGTTATACTATTCACCCAATTTATTTTTTTTTGTTTCAAAATATGTCATTTAAATGTTTAAAAAGAAAGTGTCCATAGGGCGCGTTTAGAAAGAAACTAAGAACGTTCATTGCAGAAAATTACAAGGTACTCAAAGGCTACTTTTGTACATTTTTCTTTATTTTGCAAGTCGGTACAATCGATTGACAAAGCAAGTGTCTGGTGTTTTTTTTCTTCTTTAAAGTCAATCAGCCCCTACAGTTTGCATTTCCACTAAGTGATTTGTCCAGTCTCTGGTGATTTCACAGAGAACCTGCAATGAAATCTTTCCTATACATCTTTTCTGTTGTAAAACTTTCTTCTCTAAAGCCCCCACACGACTTCCCTAAGCACTACCTTACCCAGCGTCAGCCTGTGCCCTGGCTTTCCTATCTCTTCCCGTAGCCTTTGTTCTCTGTGCAAGAGATTCTGCTTATCGCTGGTGCCTGCCTTGCACGTTCCTTTCCTTTCTCCAAGATATTCCCACAAGCTGCTCTCTGCAACTGATTCTAGCTTCGCTTGAATATCATCCCCTTCAGGCACCAGCACT